>JAODAL010020360.1:0-69639 GCA_025379985.1 Phyllomedusa bahiana | reverse complement strand
GAGGAGTGAAATGGGTCTATAATTGGAGACAATGTCCATGGGTTTACCAGGTTTCGATGTTGTTGATAGTTTGCAGCAAGAAGTTCTGGGAGAGGGGAGCCTGAGGAGACAATGGAATTAAGGGTGTCTAGCAAAAAGAGGGAAAGGATGTCAGCCAACAGTTTGTAATATTCATTTGTGATCCCATCTGGACCAGGCGATTTATTTAGTTTGGATTGTGCGATCATTTTCTTGAGTTCTGGTTCTGTACAGGGGGGCATTTAAGAAGTCTAACTGGGTCTGTGTTAGAGAGGGAAGAGAAGAGCGTTTGAGGACGTTATTGATATCTTCCGGAGAGACCGCTGGAACTGAGGGATCTTGCTTTAGATTGTAAAGTGAACTGTAGTATTTTGCAAAAGCATCTGCAATCTTCGTGGATCCATAAATTTTGCCGTTTTTTGGACAGGAGAGGAAAGCTGTTTTGGACCTAACATGCAGTTTTTTTACTCTGCGGGCTAAGAGTTTTCCCGGTCGATCTCCCTGCAGGTAAAACCTCCAGTTCAACTTTGCCAGATGAAACTCGTACTTTTTAAAGGAAAGGACTCTTAATTGGATTTTATAGTCTGCGAGTTCCCGTTTTAACTGAGAGCTAGGAGATATTTTAATTTGCGTATCTATGGATTTTATTTTATCCAAGATGTTATTGAGATCCCTTTCTCTTTTACGCTTTTCCCTTGCAGCAGCCCTGATACACAGTCCTCTCAAAAAGGCTTTATGTGCACACCAGAGCATTTGTGGGCTCGATACAGAACCCGCATTGACATCAAAAAACTCCATTTTAGACTCGAAGTCGTGTCCGAGAGTTTTTTGGGGGGGGGGGGGGGGGGGGGGGTGGGTGTGTTTTTATGAGTGGTTGATTTCAGGAGGTAATTGTTTAGTCTCCGAGGTGAGAAAGGGGGAGAGGAAATCCTGCTTTTAAATGTAAGTGTAACCGGTGCATGATCTGACCATGTAGCAATGCCTATGTCTGATGATTCATGTCAGTAAAGGATGCCCTATTTTACAAGGAAATAGTCAGTCCTGGAGTTGTGACAATTTTGCAGAGGAAAAGTATGTGTAGTTCCACTTCAGTTGTATGTGCGATCCTCCAAGGATCATGAAGACCTCTTCTTGTATGAATGACTTTCAACCGGTGATTTGGTACCTCACCCCTTGAGCGATCAACTGCATTGTCTATTACTGCGTTGAAATCCCCACAGATAACCAACTGACCTATAACTAGTTCTTTGGCTTTTGCGATCACTTTGGAGAGAAAAGGGATCTGGTGTCGGTTGGGAGCGTAGATAGCTACAATGGTGAACTGGACAGAATCTAGAGTACATTGCAATATGATAAACCTTCCTTTGGAGTCAGTGACACAATTCAACAAAGTGAATGCTACAGTGTCTTTAATTAGCAAGGCTACCCCGGCTTTTTTGGTGTCTAGACAGGAAAAGAAGGAGGTAGGGAATCGTTTATGTTTTAATCTATAGGAATCATCCTTTTTCAGATGCGTTTCCTGCACGCAAAGGACGTCCGCTCCAGAACGCAATGCTTCCTTCCAGAAGAGGGACCTTTTAAAGGGGGAATTAAGACCATTGACATTAAAGGATAGGAGTTTAATCCCCATTATTGCAGCATGTAGTAACTGGTTGAGGGATTAGGTGTAACTTAGATTTTGGAAAGGCAAAGTGTTTTGAGTAGTGAAGCACAAGAGATACAATCATGGCAACAACCAAGGGTAAGACAAACTTAAGCAAGGTATAAAGTAGAACAAGTAAGTTATAGAAACCAAGAAATGCGAAAGTAGTTCCCTGTAAAATGGGAACCGGCGAATTGGGGGAAAGTCTCGTGTATGAGGCTGTAGGAGGAACTTGGGCTAGTGGAAAACTTTAGCAACCAAGTTCGAGTAGAGCTCACAGTGACAGCAGACTATTCAATATAGGACTGCCCAGAAGATCTCAGTCCTCCGGAGCCTGACGTCTTCTGGTTTGTTTTTCTGACCAGGGCGGAGAGATAAGGTTGGGTTTTTTCCTTTCTTGTACGCTGAGGGGAGTTGTTTGGGGTAAGTAGTAGGAGACCCCAAGCTTGCAGTGTGTCCTTAATCATATCAGGAGAGGTGCAGACAATTGTGCTGTTGTCTTTTGAGACAATTAATTTGACCGGGAACCCCCAGTGGTATGGTATGTTGTTGTCCCGTAGAATTTTGGTGAAGGGGGCGAATTCCTTGCGGCGGAGCATCGTGCCAGCTGATAGGTCAGGAAAGATAGAGAGATCCCTAAATCTGTCCGGTAAAGAGACTCCTTTGCGGAGGGTTCTGAGGAGGTTGTCTTTCGTGCGAAAGAAATGGATTTTTGCTATAACATCACGGGGGAGCGAAGGTGATATGTGTTTGGGTTTGGGGAGCCGATGGATTCTGTCCACCGTGAGATCAAGAGCGGTAGCCTCCGGGAGGACAGTAGCAATGAGGTCTTGCAAGAAGGGCATCAGCAAATCAGGGGCGACAGATTCCGGTATGCCTCGGATGCGGATGTTGGATCTACGGGATCTGTCTTCCAGGTCCAGGATCTTGGAGGATAGCTTACGAACTTCTTCTTCCAGAGCAGAATGGGAGTCGATAAGGAGGTTATGCGATGTTGCGAACTCGCCCATCTTCGTTTCGATATGGTCAGTTCTCGAGACAAGCGATTGGATGTCTCCTCTGAAGTCGGCCATCATCTGCTTGAAATCGTTTTGGAGATGTTCCCGAAATTAGGAAAACAGCTGTCGTAGAGTGATCTCAGTAGGGTTAGCCAGCCCAGATCTCTCTTGCTGTTCTAAGTCAAAGGATTCAGCATGAGATGGAGTTGGAGATGAGGATGGAAGGCTCAGAGCTCCTCTATTAGATCTGGAACGCGACCCAGTTGTTGAAGAACTCGTACCATGGCCGGTTTTTAGCTGATTTTTTTTGAAGTACCTCCCATGTTGTAGGAGCAGGAGTTAGAACTGAGTCTCAGTCAGCAGGAGAGGTAAGAGAGGTAAAACCGCCTTGGGCAGCAGACCTATTGGTATGTTATGTTAGGTAAGGGATGGGGTGGGGGGTTCAGGAGGGGTCACTCCACAGTCCAAATGAGGCAGTTATATCAGGAGCAAATGGAGATCCTTGACTCTGAGGAGGTATGGGGTGCAGAGTATCTCTGTGAGTGGTATGATGGTGCAGCACTCTTCGGATGAGCTGAGAGAGTAAAGCTGGCTCTAGCTGCAGGGCAATGGGTGCATTAGTAAGAGCTCACAAGTGATTTTACCGGGGCAAATGAGGTTTATATAGATTGGGCACATATGCTAGAATAATAATGTCGACCTTTGCCGTGCACCCTCTCTTCCCACAGGCCCGCTGCAGCAGAACGTCTCCAGCACTGTAGCCTGATTAATGAGTGGTTTTGCAGGTGGAGAGAGAAGGTTTAAGCATTAAGAGGTCGTTTACCACCCCGCAGCCAGCAGTTTTGCAGCAATCAGGCAGGTGACCTAGAGAGGTGCTGAGAGCCGTCTGATGAGTGGAGTTAGCCCAGCAGGGGTGCAGGGGAAGGGACACAGAAAAGGCTGATTGCAGATTGCCTGCCAGGCCTGTTTCAGAGGGGCTGGGATCGCGGCCCTCTCACCCCAAAGAGGCCGCTGAATATGCGATCCTCAAACGGGCTAACCCTGGCTTCAGAGCACGGTATAAGGGGTCAATGCGGCTTGCAGACTCTAAAAGAGTTTGGCAGCTCTATGCCTCCCGTTGGTCCTGGAGATGGATTGGCACGTCTGGACGGAGGCAAAAATGACGAACCTGTGGGGCTGGGGAGTGAGGGGGTCTGGTAGTCTCACCGCCCGCTGTCTGTACCGAACCTAGGACCCCGCTGTAGTCGGCAGGGAATGCTTGGTTCCTTCGCCGTTCAGAGCAAAAAAAAAATAAAAAAAAAGAAAAAAAAAACCAAACAAACTGAAATTTAACAAGAGGTGCCGGATGAGTCCACGCAGGAAGCCGCCTCCGTCATCTTGTCTGAGAAGCAACGAGCGCGCCTGCAGTAATCCCCCGGCGCTGTAGCGACTGGGACACAGGAACGATACCATTCACAGCAGCAGCGAGGGTACCCGCAGCATTCACATGTGGCACCGCTTTTTTTTGTTCTAAGTAAGTTCCCCTGCTTTAAGAGTGTGTTATCTCAAAAAAAGGGCATAATAGTTTGTTTTGTGCTGTTTTTTCTGCTGTCGTCCTTTCAGAGCTCTTTCAGAACACGTTCCCCCATTTTCCAGCACCAGGCCACGCCCCCGTGTGATTTATTGTTCACTTAATGTCATATTTTTGTCTATTAGCACTGAAATCAATTTTTATAATTAAAGGTATCAGTAAATCGTTACTCTTTGTTGTTGCACGAACCCAATTTCCTTGAAGGATGTTTTTTTTTCTTTATAACTATTCTGAAGAGAGCAGTGAGTTTGACCTGTGAGCATTTTTACGAGTTGTTTTATGAATCTGTCAGTACTCAGATCCCTTCTCGGCTGAGCCCTTTTGTTTTTGTGATTTATGACGGAAGGTTGTTGCAAGCGTGTAGTTTTGCAGGGGACTGCGACTGTCCTTGCAGTACGATTTATGCATGATTAGTACCTGAGTGAGAGGTGTGCTCAAGTGGAGATAAATCTAACCCCCTTACAGTGTCCCCCGTCCACGTGCTGGTGAGCGCGTACGTGGACAACTGTGTGCCTAAAATGCAGAAATACACCCCCTAGATGAGATCCCTGATGGGTTTTGAATCCAAATGGGGCGACTTCTGGAAGGTTACGCCTGTTCTGCACTTTGGGGGCTATGCAAATGCGACATGGCCCCACCAAAATCGCTTCCAAAAGCCAAATAGCGCTCCCCTCCCTTGTACCCCCTGCCATGCTCCAACAGCAGTTTACACCCCACATGTTGGGTATTGCCGAACTTGGAAGAAATTTTGCTTAACAAGTTTAGGTTTCTTTTTTCCAGGATTTCCCTTGTAATATATGAACATTTTAAATCTTAAATTGCAGATTATTGGAAAAAAAGTATTTTTTAATTTTCACAGCCTTATGCTAAAAAAAATTGTGAATCACCTGTGGGGTCCTATATACTCAATGCAACCCTGATATATTCCTAAGGTTGTATTTTCCCAATATGTGGTCTCATATAGGGTGTTTTATTAAAGTATTAGTCACCTTAGGGTGTCCCAAACCTGAAATGGCCGCTAAATAAAATAGTATTGAAAATGAACCCAGAGTATAGTAGAGCCCTCCTATTCTGGGGCTTATTTTGAGCCAAATAATGCACTAGGGCCACATATGGGATATCTCTAAAACGGCAGACGCTGGGGGAATGATAATATTTGCATTTTACCTATTCACAATTTACCGATTCCGTGAATAATGGAAAAATATTGAAAATCTGCAAAAAAAAAGTGAAATTTTGCAATTTCACCTCCAATTTGCCTTTGAATTATGTGAAAAATCTAAAGGGTTTTATCAAACTTCTAAATATTGTTGAAATACGTTAAGGGGTCTAGTTTCTCAGATGCGCACTTATGGGGGTATCTAACATGCAGCCCCACAAAGCCACATCTGTAAGTTTAGGCCAATTGAGAGTGATCACCCACTCTTACTGTCCCAGTAACGGGAAGTGGATGTATATTTTTAGATGCAGCTGCAGTCTGCAATAGCTTCATATAATGAACATCAAGTGAGACAATCGTGCTCAACCATATAAGCAGTCTGGTGCCGAAGCACATCAGAACTGAGCCTTTATTATGCAGATTACAAGTTTTTTTATATCATTTGGGAGTTGCAACTTCAGCACAAAGTAAGGTAGAAATGTTAACTATTCTGTCTTATCTCTCTGGTCAAAGCGAGTTACAATCAGTGGTCTTTGTTTACCGAATAGCTGTCCTGAGTGTTAGCAAACACACACATTGTTCAGTTTTCCTTGGAAGTAGGTAACATACACAGATTGTCCATTCAGCTGAATTTCGGAGTTAACTCTTTCCTGCATCTTAACAGACCCCCCTTTGAACTCTTCATGCGAGTCTGTGTCCTCAATCCAAGGTGGGGATAGCCTGAAGTTCTTAGGTGTGTGCCCAGGACCTACGAGGTTGCCGAGAATGATTTCATTATGAAATCAGAATCCACCAAATATTCCTCCAGCATCCACAGTAAAGAAGAGACTCCGCATACGAGTTCAATACGGATCACAGATGGAGTTTACAAAGAGAAATTAGAAAAATAAACATTTATTTTAGTCCAAATCAATATAGTCACCTCGACATAACCTTCATATTGGTTCTTCTCACCAATTAACACATAATTTAATACTGCAAATAACACTTTAAACAACCACATATACTGCTAGTAAAAGAAGAATGATTAGTTTCCACACCTCTTATACTTAGTAGCATTATTTCTTTCAATAGTTACTGGGATAGCTAGTATAGCAGGTATACCGGCAGCAGTAAGAGGAGAGTCAGTGCATACCAGCATTCAGTAACGTTTTTTAGGGTAATCTGCTAATGCTCTGTGATGTGAAATTCAGCTTATTTTCATCTGGATCATCATTATTCAGCCTATTCCACCCCTCCACTACGGGACAATAACCAGAAGACTCCATCCTTTACATCTTTTTTCTTAAAACCTTCTTACAATGAATGGCGTGTATCCAGTTGGTTTTCCTTCCATTTTACCGAAGTATAGTATTTAGTAACCTTAGGGGGGGGAAGGGACCTTCAAACCATGACTCAAAGGTTCCCGGCATGTTTCATTAGCATTACCATAGTCTCCTGGTTGCAGATTCATAGTACCCATGTCTGCATCCGGGGCTGAATGGAAGAAAAAAACAAAGTTAAGCACCTTATCAAATATTTTTGCAAGGCTGCACATATGAAGTCAGTGAATCACATTACACTTTTGAATAAAATAGGTACTCAGTCTGATTCAATTACTTCAGGAAGGCCATATCGATACAATACTTCGGTCATTAGTTGTTTTTTTTTTGTTTTTTTCTGCTACAGTGGTCCCTTTGCTGTGGGCTTTAGCAATGGGGTAGGCTTCGGGCCAACCTGAGAAACACGTCTATGCAGTCCTAATGCATACTCATAGGTCCAACCTTTGGAAGCCTGTATGTAGTCCTTTCAGCACTCACTGAAAGGGATACAATGGTTTTTTGGGGTAAGCTTGACAGGGTCTTAAGCCACCTGTCCAGGATTATTTTCAAGACCCGTCTGGCAAGAGAGCAGTACCTATGGCCCCGTAGTGGAAAACAGGAGCTATCACTGCTGTTGACTAATTCTAACTCATGACATTCTATCCACAAATGAAGTGGGCAGGTGGCAAAGGGCACGCCATCATGGGAAACCAAGCCTCGGGGTAGGCAGAGCCTCGTCCCATCCCCCCATAGCCCCTCGCTTAGGCTGGCACCTGCTTCACCCAGAGGTTCCCTCTCTTCCTTTAGGCCTGATTCTGGAAGTCTTCAAGCCTCTGTGGCTGAATCAGGGGGCACTGTTTCCTTGTGCAAGGGCTATGTGCTCTTGTCCCATTCTGGCTGCCTTTCTAGCTGCCTGATCTGCCCTCTCATTCCCAGGTGTGCCTGCTGCTGCGATAAAATTCCTGGCCTTCCAGATGGGACCAAAATCATGAGCCACTCCAAATGCATAGGAGAAGTCTGTGTAAATATTCCCTTCCTTACCCTCTGCCATTGCAAAAGCCTCTGGTGGAGCGCAGTGAGTTCAGCTTTCCTGGCTAACTGAGGTGGCAATCGGCGCTGCTTTGACTGTCTCATGTTGAGGGGGGGAGGGGGGGGTTGTGGTAGGAGGTTTGGCCCCCGTTCATACATGTCGATCTTTGTCCTCACAAACAAGCCCCCACATGTCTATGTAGATGGAAAAATAAAAAAAGTCATGGCTCTTGGACGGTGAGGAGAAAATAAAGGTAGTCAAAATTCCCAAATGTCTGCATCCAGAAAAGGTTAAAAAGTCCCCATAAAGTCAATAAGCAGGAATGGGTTTCCTTGCTTCAGGATAAAAGATGTCCGCTCTGGAGGTGATCGGATGAAGAACACAATCACCGCGTCTAGAAATCATTGTGAGACCTGTGGAGTTATAAGAAACTCTTTCTGCTGCTTCTATATATGAAACGTGTTTGGGGCCGTCTGGGGCGCGCGCCTCTCCGGGGTCACGCCGGTTCACAGGAGGACGCGTTGCGCAGGATCCGGGGTAGACGTTGGGATCCATCTGGTGAGGTGTAAACACGACTATATTGAGCTTTGTGCTTTATACGGCTCACGGTAAAGGGCAACGTCTTGGTTTGCGGGGCGGGGGAGGATATAGCACAGAGGCCTCGCGGCTGGTGACATTTTAAGAGTTAGATTTTAGGATAATTTCCACATTGCAAAGTGTGTGTCGCGTGTCGCAGCGCATTCTCAGCTGTGGCATCATGATGGAAGTGCCCTGTTTTATATGGTTTATATTTTATGCATAACGTCCCTCGTTTAATCTCTTATAGGATTTTTAGTCCTTTCTGTTTTAGATACGGACTGAAATCTTTCCGAACATATAATGACGTGCTGACTTCTTTGACTTATTAGACCCCACATATGGGCCTCTGTTATAGTTGTTATTAAAGGGGTTGTCTCACTACATTGATTCGTCCTGTTTTCTTGGTTTTATTTTGAATTCAGGGACCGTGTTGTACTGGCTTCCACATAGGCTGCTAGTAAAAGCCAGGTCTGGTAGCTATAGCAACCAGTGCTTGTAGTGACTATCCTGAAGAGATCAAACAGTTCTGTAGCTATAGCGACCTGAGTAGTCTGATGCGCCATACAAGATGGAGGATATCTAGGAATAGGTAGGACACTGTTAATGAACATATATTACAAAGGGACTTGTTTTTGCAAGATCTTTAGCATAAAAAACAGCAATCCTTGTAGTGAGACAACCCCTTTAAGTTTATTACTGCTTTACATACTACATAATATATTGGAGTGACACTTTAGGGTATGTACACACGACAGATTTTAAGGAGGAATTCATTGTTTAGTCCATGTTAAGTTCCTCATGAAAATTGTTGGGTCATTTCACATCCATTCATTTGAATAGTCAGTCCGTGCTGTAGATCACACAGCAAACTACAGTGAGGATTTTCTACACCGTGGATTTCAAATCTGTGAGTGGAAATAAAGGAAAAAAAAAGTCCCATTCCAGCAGGGATGATGAGGGTTAGACCTATAGATATGGGTCTAACCCATGTTCAAATCAGCAGCAAATACCGCCTTTGTTATAGGGGTGTGCTCACTATGTTGTTTCACAAGCCAGCTTCAGGCTCTCATTTCCTATTCAGGCTGTGGGAGGTTCTGCAGCTTTAGGCTCCCATTTCCTGTTTCGGTTGTGAGAATTTCTACAGTTTCAGGCTTCTACTTCCTGTTCAGGCTGTAGGGGGTTCTACAGCTTCAGGCTCCCACTTCCTGTTTAGGTTGTGGGAGTTTCTAAAACTTCCTGCTCCCACTTCGTTTTTCATGGCTTTGTGACGTGGATCTACAGCTTCAGGCTCCCTCTTCCTATTCAGGTTGTGGGTGATTCTACGGTTTCAGGCTCCTACTTCCTAGTCAGACTGTGGGCGGTTCTACAGCTTCAGGCAACCACTTTCTGTTCAGGCTGTGAGCGGTTTTACAGCTTCAGGCTCTTACTTCCTGTTCTGGCTATGGGCAGTTCTACAGCTTCCGGCTTCCATTTTCTGTTTAGGCTGTGGGCATCACTATAGCTTCAGGCTGCTACTTCCTGCTCAGGCTGTGGGCGGTTCTGCAACAGTTATTGACATTTCAGCTGTGGTAGTCTTAGCTGAGCCTGTTAGGGGGAAAATGGTGATGGAGAGGTATAAACAGTGGTGCACAAGGCTACAGAGCTCTAAAGGGATAAACTTTGTCAGTGACATAAATAAGCTCTTGAGCTGTTGATAAGACACAGTAGTTTTCCGACTGGAAAATACGGCAGGGGATGCGCTTTTTGACCATGATTCTGGTATTGTATACTATTTTCTGTATTTCTAGTCTGAACACTGTCATGTCAGTTCTGCTGATTATCATTGACAGGTTCTCTGCCACATCCTTCTGGTGCTGGCCTTCTGCCGAGCTGCATGTGATTTAGGCGAGGTGTGATTGACAGCCGTCTGCACCACTCAGGTTGTGTTCTGGCTGTCAGGGAGCCGGCCCAATCATACTCTAGACTGGGTCCCTGACTGCCTATTTAGATCCCTCCTGAATGGAGATCTTTGCTGGTGATAGTCTTTGCTTGAGCTGGTGCGCTTTGTATACATTTTGGTTCTCTTGGATTTCTGACCTATTGCTTGCCTCTTGACCTACGTTGCTTGTTGTTTTGGTACTGTATGCGCTTCCTGGTTCTGTCCCATTTCTGCTGACTACTCTGCTATTGTGTTTGTCTGTCTCGTTTGTTTGGTGTTTGCACATACTCAGGGTAGGGACTGCTGGCCAGTTGTCACCGACTATTTAGGGTATGTGTACACTGCCTAATTGCCGGACATATTTCGACACGTAATTGTGCTGCAACACACCCGAAATATCCGCTGCAATAATGATGATTTATAGCTCTCATTGAGTGCTATGATTACCTGACATTTTCCCCGGCATATAATACGTGTCGGGGAAACAATTGACATGTCACATCTTCCCGGTGCTTCTGTGCCAGGGAGAGTGAAAGTCAATGGGAGTCAGCAGTCAGCTGGCTGGCCAGCGTGTGCTTCTAAATCAAGTATCGTATAGCACCGGTACAGTACTGTACGCGCCGCAATATACCGTGTAAGCATATCCTTAGTCTATGTTCACACGGCTTATTTTGGGGACGATTCACCCCTATTTCGCCCGCTGCCGAAATAGGGGGCGAGATACGGCCCGTCATTACGTAACCCACAGTTCTCATTTGGATTACTTCTCCTTCCCTTTTTACCCAAATCGGAGAGCGGGGAGAGAATAAATTTCAATTACTGGCCGAAACGCGCCGCTATAATAAAAGTCTATGGCCGAGGAAAAAAACAAAAAAAAATATTTAAGTCAAAACAGGCCCGGGGTATTTGGGTGGTTTAAACATAATGATTAGATAAATGGTTTTCTAAACCCAGAGCAACTTTATTTTGATATACAAGGGGTCCATTTGAGGGTTTACTGACAGCCAAGCCGGACGGGCCCAAGGGGGTTGGGGAAAAACCCCCGGGGGGCCCCCCTGAGTGTTTTGGATAGAATTGTTTTTAACGCATATACATCCTCTAAAAAAGCATAAAAAAAAAGGGGGAAAAAGCAAGAGGGCAAGAGAAGATCAAAAACTGAGGCGGGGCCCCAAAAACTCCCCCGTTGGGGAGGCAATAAAGTTGGTCCCCTAATCACTCCACTTGGGGGCCCCCCCTTTGGGCCCCAAACCCACGTCCCAAACAGCTCCCTGTTCCCCTAGATCCAAATACTTCCCAAAAACAGCCCACTGGGGGGTAACAACCCACCCAAAACACTCCCTTTTTCCCAAATCACCCCACCTTTGGGCCCAAAAAAAACTAAATTGGGCCCCTAGAGTAACCACCTGTGGGGCCAAACAGCTCCACTGTTGGGCCCCCAAGTCAAATCCCCCTTTGGGCCCGGTAAAGCTCCCCGTTGGGGCCCCAGTCAATCCACCGTGGGCCAGAAACAACTCAACGGGGGGGCCCTAAGTCAACTCCACCTGTGGGCCCCCAAAAACTCAACTGTTTTGGGCCCTAGACAACTCCACCCTTTTTGAGCCCCGAACAGGCTCAAAGTTGGGGGCAATAGAGTCAATCCACTGTGGGCCCGGGGTCCCCCGTACGACACTGCGACAGCTTTGGAAAATGAGTAAAAAAAGAAGCTTTATCGAATGTTGTGACTTTTCTGCTCAGTTGTCTACTCCTTATCCTTATCTGGACTGAAAGAGAATGAGTGGATCTCCTGTACACCGGCAGCACCTCCAGGAGCATCTGAGGACAGGACAATTTTTTTAGCAGCCCATTGGTACTGTGAATACGCCCGTCTATGGTAGGTTATAGTGTTCTATAACAAAACCCTTCTGGAAGGAATAAAACAAGAACACGTCCACATGAGCAATAATAGGAAGTGCTATGTGCAGTACAAGAAAACACCACTTCGAGGTATTGGACAATTTTGTAATATTGATTTTTGAACAAGAAATAATGTGAGATTTCTATCTGAATCATGAAGAGCATCAATTGTTCACTGAGAAGAACAATGAGCTCAGATTTCGTTCGGTGCGGGGGGCTGTATTGATTATGCTAAAGAGGGACAAACACGCTCCGCAATCATCTCTATCTGCTCAGGAGTAATACAGTAGTAACTCAACTGAAATGATTCATGCCAACATTTAGTTACAGGTTTCACTGCCTTAAGTCAAATATGAACAAAAAGTACAAGAAAAAGTTTTGTTTCTTTCTTATTCTTCAAACCAGAGCATTTATAATATACACCTAAAACTCTAGACTCTAAACATCCTTCCCTTAAAGGGGTTTTCTCGTTATGCTGTTTCACAGAGCCACAGGCAGCTTTAGACTCACGCTTCCTGGTCAGACTTTGGGTGGTCCTGTAGCAGTGATTGGCATATCAGCTCTGTTGTTCCTAGCTCTTCCTGCTACATTGATATGAATGCAGAAAAATATCTGTAGTGTACAAAGCTCGAAGGGAGACATGTATGAAAGCGTTTGTCACCCTTTTCTGGAGTAAAATGCACCAAAAATAGACAGGCTGTGATGCCTAGTGCAGCAAATGAATGTGTTAGGCGCATTGTTCGTAAGACTCGACACTTTCTAATGCACCTAACATGAGGGGTGTTCTGGGGGGCGTCGCACCACACTCGTAATATTAGACACATATATGAATGTGGTTCAGCAAAACCAGGCGCATTACTGCTCGGACAGGCAGACCTATTCCAATGTGCTCTGCCTGAGCCTGAGGAGTCGAAGTGGAGCTAGATTTGCTGTTAGGGCAAAAAATGTCCCTTATTTCTCAAATTCCACCAGTGCAATAATAAAAAGTAATTTCTGATAATTATCAAACTATATAACATTAAATTATTTAAATGCAATAAAAAATTTTATCATATAAAAATAATATAAAAATATATAATATCCCAAAAATATAAAAATATCTCCTATAAAATGTATTTAACATTAATAGACTCTAAAACTAATTTTACATTAAATAACCCACTGATGATGATGATTTTTACATTTTTAATTTTTACTACATTAAATTTGAAATGTATTTTTGCTGCTCTCACCCTTTATTCTACATACAGCAGGAGCCAGCACAGCACATGTATTGCTGGGACCTGTGGTCCTCCAAGCAGGATCAGTACCATAGTTTCTATTCACTTCCATGCTATTCTAATGACTTATTTTTATTTCCAGACTATATCTATAGGGTATACACATATTTGGCGCAGTACTTATGCACCTAAGTTCCATAAAGACACAGGCGAGGCGCGTTGAACTTTAGACTCCATTTATGAGTGCACTTTCATAGATTCACTTTGCACAATGCACTTTGACGCACCTATTTGCATATGTGTCTCCCTAAATGTTAAAACTTCTAGAAATAAGATTCATCAGGGAGTAACTCACCATAGTCAAACTGACTGACAGCAGCTTAGATCAATCAGATAAAAGACACAGCAGAGCAAGGTGGGAAGAGGTGGTCGGTAACCAAGAGAAACCTGTGTGCACAAAGAGGAGATAAAATCCTATTTTCAAATCCTATCTCCTGAACCAAACAAAATCCAAACAGCAATTTATTGGGTAATAGTCTACATTTAATTTTCCCTACAAGTTAAAATCGAAACATTTTGGTGATAAAAGCCCCTTAAGGTACTTATACAAATAAGAACAAAGTTGGATAAGCCTACCAGTCTCTACTGGACTGGCCAACTATTGTGTGTGTATAGAGGTTTAGTGACTCTCCCCTGACAAGAGGATGTACAGGCATAATAGGGTCTGGCATGGTGAACTTTGATGCTGATTATTTTGTCATCAAGGGAGATAAGCTGCATGTGCATGCTATAGCGAGAACATGAGGAATAGCTGTCAACCAAGTGATTGATCAGCCAACTGCTATTGAAGATTTATGGAGACCTTAGACTACGGAAAGGACTATGCACATTCTGATGGTCCCAGAATTTTGATAATAACTTTCATTTTGTCAGGCAGAGGTCACAATCTGGTAAAATTCGTTCTGTGGGAGATACCAACTGTGCAGGGGGTGCTGAGGACATAACTGCTTGTTCAAGGTTAAATCTGAGTCTCATTGTATATACTGTAAACTGCAGCAGGCACAGCACACTGAGGACATATGTCTGACAGAGTTCACCTGTTGCTTCCAGCCTCATCCTCCATAGCACACAGGCATCCATAGGACACTGCTGCTAGTGTAACAACTCCCAGCAGCACAGAGCTTCCCACTGTACAGATGGCATAGACTTACAGACTTGAGAAATATTCTCAAATATTTGAGAAGCTTATATTTTAGAGCTTCTATTTCTTCATAAGGTTTTCTGGAAGTAGTAGGTGCTCTTTAGATTGTCTATGAATGGTCATACTGGAAAGTGGTGGAGTTTCAAACGTAAACTTTTTTCCATCTTAGATATTGATGGCATATACATATGATATGCTATAAATGTCTGAAAGGTGCAGGTCGCACCTCCGGGACCCGCACCTATGTAAGAATGGGCCCTCAAATCTTGCGTGGTTACTGTCCATTCATTTCAATAAAACTCTTGAGCATAGCCGAGCGTTTCCAATCTCCTTTGAAATTAATGGAGATTTAGGGCGACATGTCCCAAAACACAGGCAACGTTCTTTTGATCTATTTTGTACCTAAAATACTCTTGACGTAATATTCTCTATGTAAATGAACTGTCATTCACCAAAACTAGGCGCATTGCACGCCGGATACGACATATTGTATAGTAGCGATGATACACCGTGCACCTCAATAATGCAATGAACCTATAGAGGTGCATTATATATAGCAGCGATGATACGCTGTGCGCCTCCATAACAACAAAATACACCTATAGAGGCGCATTAATACACATAGTAGCAATGATATGCACCTCAATAATGCAATGCGCCTTTTAAGGTGCATTACATAAACTAGTAATGATATGCAATGTGCCGGTATTGCGCAATGCGCCGTTTTCGGCACATTAGGTTTACTATGCAAGGTATACCAGACGCCAGATTTTTGAGAGGATCGTACTTTCAGGTGCACTTTACACTGATTTAATGCGCCTAAAAACTGCCGCAGCGACACCAATTTTCGGGCATGTCGACAAGTGTAGCTACTTCTTTGTTCTGAATAGATAGCTTTGGGTGTCCATTCTCATGAGAGATGTGGGTCCCACCTCTGAACTATCAATATGCTATAATGTCTTAGATGGAAAAATCCTTTAAGGTGCCCATATAGCATAGTCAATAGTCAACAGAGCCCAGTTCATCCAGCTATCTGTTTTATTCGTTTGGGGCCATCTAACTCTCCCTGACAGATGAGTTCAGGGGACAAAAGAATTGGAAATGTTGAATTTTAACACTTGATCGTTTCATATTCTGTAAAGGAAAGTCCCCACCTGTGGTGTCTCACCACTAAGAATACGTACATGCTTCGCTGAGCAGAGCGTGCATGGGTTTAAAGAAATCGGGAGGATAACTGTGTCGGCTGACAGCTATATGCAGAATTAGCCCACTAGTCACTTTTCTGCCACCACTTTATTTATCGTTTTTAGAATCATAAAAACCCTTAAAAACAAATACATTTCTTCCAAAAACAGCAGCACTCCTGTCCACAGGTGGTGTGCAGTACTACAAGTCAGCCCTATTCATTCCTGTGGGGCTAATCTGCCAAACCAAACACAACCCAAGGATGTTTTTTTTGCTTTAAAAAAAATAAAAAAATTAAAACTAGCTTAACTTCTTGCCAAAGTACCTTGACCAGTGGAGACATGAGGACAACATGACAAGATCTAAAGTGCAATGATTTATGAAGACCTCTGCTATCACAACATTGGAGGATCACAATCCTGCTGTTTTTTGTTTTTATAATATAACAAAAACTGGAAAGAAGACCTTAATTAGCGGTAGGGTGTTATAATATCATCACACACATTGTGCCATCGGCAACCTTAAGCCATTTGAACCAATAACAAAATCTCTTTATAACTATTAAAGAAAATAATTTTTAATTATGTTATCTTCCTTAAAGAGCGATGCTACTGCATATTACCCTGAGAAAGTTAAAAAGGCCTGAATACTCACGTGTGTCGGTTTTGAAGCCCACCGGAGGATGCTTCGATGCTCCAGTGGGCCAGTCCATCTAAATATATCAATGATATTCTTAGAGTGTAAACAACATCATTATCATTATTAGGTCACAATGTGACACTATAAATGCTATAATTGAATCTAAAATTAAAGTAAATATTGACAAAGTATCAATGCTTCATCTGCAGTTTTCCACGCTGTAAGGGACCAACATAAAGATTTTTCAAAGAGAGCATTACACAACCCGATGCCCCCTCGACCCACTAGGATATTTCACCACTGAAGTGATGTCATCAGGAGCATAGGAGTTGTTAGGGGTTAGAAAGATGTATAAATACGTTTTTTTTTTTAATAGTTAGATAGATACTTTGTTATTGTTGGAAATATGGGTTTAGTGTGTCTATAGCAAAATGTGTGTAAAAACGCTATTTTTTTTTTCTAGTCTGAGACATAGAAACCAGGAGCGACATGTATGTATGGGGCTGCGCCAAAAAACTGTCATGGCCCTGTTCTATAGATGTATGAACAGTCGTATGCCCAAACTGGCACCAGGCACGGCACTTTTCAGTGCTCCAAAGATATGCTAAGCTATGCAAGACATACCACATGCCAGATTTATGAACCTACATACACCAGGTTCATACCTACCTTCGCATTCTACACTCCTCTACATCGGCTTAGAACTGGCTTGTCGGTGCCAAACTTCACACGTCATCCCAGGAGTTCATGGTCCATTTGGAAGCGGGAAGGAGACCCAAGCTTTTGCTCTACAAGTCCTCATAGCAATGTTATGTGGCCTCTGGAAATCCCATTGGCCCACAGCTCTCATTGTGTTAAAGTTTTTGTTGTAGAAGCAACTTAATGAAAGTCACATTACACAATGCAAATTTATGCAACTTTTTACACATGTTCTCCTCAAATTTGTAAATTTACCACAGAAAATGACCATGGTCTCCTAAGATACTGTAAAGCCATATTTTTAAACTGAAGTAAAGAGAAGTGGTGCAGATCTAAATCCATCCGGAGAAGGTTATTTGGACTTTCCAAGACTCCAAACTGCCCCAAATTTTTTAAGGCTCATGTGCCCATATACTGCACTGCTATGGTTTAGGAAATATTGGGCATAACTTTGTTCGTACTTTTTGCCTTAAAAATAAGATAAAAAAATGATTCGAGTAGGCTAAGAAAAGAAGCAGAGGGTGCACCGCTTACGTAGGGCCATCCTGGTCAGCAAGAGGTTAAGTGGAGATAAACATGCCGATGCTGATTTATATCTTCTTTATATCTTAAATTGTTTCCTGCATTTATATTATCGCTCGCTGTAAAGTGCTGTCATCTTTATGGCTTTGTACAGTAGCTGTGTTTTATGGTGATTCCATCCAGAGAGTTCCCCGAGTATATTCATGGATCAACTTGTGTATTGGGAAGCAAACAGAACTTAATTTATTTACATTTATAAGTAATTATTTGGCCATCTGATGTAGTGGGTCACCGGCATACAAAGATGATTAAGATCTTTAGTGATGTGCATATCACAGAGGATTTTTACGCGGCTCTCACAAACACGGTGTATTCAAAACTAAATTAGAAATAATTCAAAAACATATCTGTGGGCCAAGATTGGAGGAAAACACAAACTTAAAGGGGTCGCCTCTCCGCAATGATTAGCTTTAAACAGATAAGGAAAGGTAAATAACTATTACTAAATACATTGCTGTTTTGATTTTGCTTTTGTTTAGGAGATAGATGAGATTTTATCTACTGATTCTGTACACAAGATTCTCTAGATTACCAACCAACTCTCTCTTCTCTGATTGCTCCAGTTGCCCCGTCCGACCATGGTGAATTACTCCTGGCTGAGGGCTATCTCTAGTAAAGGAGCTTGTTTATTTAAGTTAATGACATGTTTTAACCCTTTAGAGCTCTGTAGCCTTGTGCACTACAGATTTTAACACTCCTGCACTCATGTCACTGTAACAAGAATAGCAGAGCTGATATGCTGACCATTGCTATAAAACCACCCACAGCCTGACCAGGAAGTGTGAGTCTGAAGCTCCCTGTGGCTCTGTAAAACAGCATGGGGAGACAACCCTTATAACTAGGAGAAGGGTTTAACTTATACTGTGCTCTATTCCTGAATACCCACCCTAAGTGAGCCCTTCATCTATCTCAGTACTAGACTGTCTGGGACATAATTCAGACCTCAGGGCAACCAACCTCCTACTGTACAATGAACCCACTTTAATCCTGTGCTTGGCATTTCATTTCTGGTCCCATGTATAACCCACCTCCAAGTGTAAGGCTTCTCACTAATTAAAACCATCAAAGGATCCTCTCATAATCTAGTAGGTAACACTGACTCTGCCTATGCATCCCCCAGAAGCACTGGTGATGTTTTTTCCTTAGGTCATGTTCACATGGCCTAATTGCGGGACGTATTTTGCCCCACAATTACGCCGTGTGTACGGGTGCAGGGCGGGAGCGGGGGGCCTGCAGCTCACCAGCCCCATAGACATGCTTTATCAACGGCGCGTATACGCCGTGAATAAGTGAGATGTCACTTCTCTCCCCGCTCAGCGTATTTCGCGAACAGGGAGAGGAGACGTAATCCATAGTTCTCTATCAGAACTGTGGATTACCGTAAAGACCGGGACGTATTTCAGCCCGTAATTTGCGCACTCCGGCGCGAATTACGGACTGAAATACGTCCCAAAATAAGCCGTGTGAACATAGCCTTAGGATTAAATGTAGCCTCTTCTCTCCTTTACATCTTACCTTAAAGGGGTTTTGCCAGGATGTGAGTTACTTACCTCCTTATCAGCACAGGAGTAGAATATAAACAAATCATGCCGTGTCATGAACGCTGCAGGGGAGAGAGGGAGGAGGTGAGCAGAGAGTGAGGAATAAGGGAGCGTCTCAAAACGTAACCTCAAATAATAACTTTACAACAGTGGATTCTCTATACAGCAAGACACAGGCTCATACACTGCACTTTCTCCCCAGTCCCTTGAAAGCTCAGTCAGTTTCTCTGTCATCAGATAAGAAGTGTTTCACGCAAGCCCGGCCTGTCAGCTCCTCTGGTTGTGTCTAATGTAAACTTTCAGGTAACTAAGGGGGACTGAGCAATGCTGTAGCTCTCAGAGTCTTCACTTTTTGTAATCACATATATTTAGAAAAGTGATTAAATACCCAAAAACCCTTTAATTACAATTATATCTATGTCTCACAGGTTGTGATGTATTTGCATACCATTGTGGCGTTTTCTAGGGCCGTATATAACATAGTCAATGGGGCCCAATGTTGTATGTTAGGTCTTGTCCCCATGGCACCGGTTACTTGTCGGTTTTTCAGACAGTTTGCGGTTTTACAAACCGTCTGAAAACCGACAAGCAATGCTCCCTCATGGACATCTATGGTTAATCCGTGCAACAGTCCCCACTGCACGAATTTTCCGCCGGACGGTTTTGTAGACCACCGGCGGTCCAAAAAACTGCCCCCTCGCGTGCCAAAAAAAGACCAAATACCGGTCAGCATTTCCGACTGGTATTTGGTCTTTACCGTGTAAACGCAGCCTTATCGGCAAGGGTCAACTTTGGGAAGACTCTCAGAAATGGGACAAAGTACAAGAAGCTGTCTGCGAAATATTTAGAAAATGGAACCTAGATCAATAGCAAGAAAGGATTACAAGGATTAAATCCAAAATGGCAAGACAGGGCAAAGTAAGGTAAGAGCCAGTATTAGGGAGAGAATTATTTCATCATACTACCTCCAGATAGGTAGACTAATCTGAAGTTCACATGGTGAATAAAGAAAAAAGTGCTGGACCACAGAGAAAGCCGGAAACCAGTGGGGAGCAAGAGAGTTGTGCTGGTCTGTGGGGAAGTGGGTAACATAAAAGCCAGTGTCTTATACATGGGGCAAGAATGAAATTCGAGAGAGAGGTTCTCCTTCGTGTAACAATAATCTTGTCAACCATCGTACCTCAAGGTCTTCACATACATTAGACAAGATTTGGGATAATGTGTATGGGGGTCTTCTGACTTTTACTGTACAAAGACTTTTGGGGGAGGGTCAGGCATATGGAATTTCAACACCCAATCCATCTGGTTTGCATAGAGATTAGCCACCAACAGAGGGAGTTAGAAGCCTTCTCTACTTTTCCAATTGAGAAAACATGCACCCTCACCCAAAATGAACATGCCTGAGTCTGGAGGAATAGTTGTCAGACAAATGTATGGACACCTTAACCCCTTCCTGACAGAGCCTGGTTTTTGTCATGCTCGTTTTTTCCTCCTCGCCTTCCAGGGCCATAACTTTTTTTATTTTTCCAACCTACATAGACACATGAGGGCTTTTATTTTGCAGACAAGATGGACTCTCTAATGGTGTTATTCATAAGTACATTTTCTAAGTTGGGGCAAAATGTGAAAAATAACGTACTTCACCATGTTTGTTTTGTTTTTACGCCTTTCACTCTTCGGTAAAAATGAAGTGTTATCTGTATTCTACAGGTTCCTATGCATCTGACTATAAAAATATGTAGGGTTTCTGTTATGTTTTGATACAGTAAAAAAAATCTAAACATTTTCTATTTTTGAAATTTGCACCGCAGCACCATTTGCTGTGACCAATAAAATTTTTGTACTGACACCTACGGACCTGAGTGAGGCGGCAGTTTTTGTGGATTGAAGTGCACTTTTTGTTGCTACCAGATTGTAATACATGTGAGCTTTTTGGATTAAATTTATTACGATTTTTAGAGGAGGTGAAATAACCCAAAAAAAACCCGCAATTTTCGCGCTTGGAATTTTTTTTCTTCTACGGTGTTCAGCATACGGGATACATGATGTTATATTTTAATAGA
This sequence comes from Phyllomedusa bahiana, assembly GCA_025379985.1. Lineage (NCBI taxonomy): Eukaryota > Metazoa > Chordata > Amphibia > Anura > Hylidae > Phyllomedusa > Phyllomedusa bahiana. The sequence continues at coordinate 48,401 of JAODAL010020360.1, read as the reverse complement.
TCGGACTTTTTCAGACATGGTGATACCAAATATGGGGAACTTTTTTATTATTTTATTTATTTGTAAAATGTCGAAAGGAGGTGATTGAACTTTTAATATTTTTTTTTTTTTTTACACTTCAAAACTTATTTTTTGTTACTTTAACTTAGAGTTCCCTAGGGTACTATACCACTCAGGGGAGTGATCATTTATGCAGCTTAATGTATTGTATAGACAATGCATTAGGGTGTACTAATATGGCCGTTTCCCCACTTCCTGCCTGGGGCTGGAAGTAGAGAAATGGAAAACATGGCGGAAATGGAAGCCTTCACGAGGCTTCCAGCTGCCATGTTAAGCAATCTGGGCCCTGCGATTTCGACTCTGGTGCCCCAATCGCAGTGAGGAACGGTGCGCGGCACCGTTTCTTATTTATTTAGATGTAGTTATCTTTGCTACGGTGTCTAAGGGGTTAAACAGCACGGGATGGCGGCGGTGCCCTCCCACGCTGTAACCGCTGGATGTTAGGTCAAATGAGCAGCTAACACCCGATGGCTATTGTAAGGCCCCGAAGGGCAAGGTGATAAACGGGGTATACATAGGTCCCAGAGTTCTCGCTCAGGTATGGCGAGAGTAATACAGGTCACCGAGAGACCTGGCCTCGGTGAGGTAGAAGCCGGCACTTAGTTTGTGTCAGCTGCATTAGGCGGTTGGCACATGTTTACCAAAGTAGTTTAGCTGTGGAAACACAGCTTAGTCCGGGTCCGGCTTTTACCGGGAGCAGTCAAAGAGATGGGTGGGTGGCTGCTCCCAGGTTCCAGTGCCAGGGTTTCGTCTGGCTACATAGGTCAGCTAGTCAGCTGACTGTGGGTGTGTCTGGAGTTACAGGCCAGGAAGCTGGGCCTGAGAGACTACACCACAAGTTCCAAGCTACAAGCTGATTGAAGGACTACATTTGTTTAGTTAGCGCTCGGACGAGCAGGAATTTATTTTGTGTATTATTTGTATGGACATTCGTTTTGGGCTGCCATCTGCACAATAAACGCCGGGGAAGAACCGTGCTTTTGCTACAAGGCTTTCTGTGTCTCCATTTGCCCTGGGACTTACCCCCTTACAAGTTGGTGGAGGATGCGGGCATAAGTTTAAGAGACTGTACTCTTGTGGAGACTTACAGTTGCTGAAAACCCATGTCCTGGGTAAAAGCGGCCACAGGGTCAAAAGCAGAGATGGCGAGCATGGAGGAACTAATAAAACAGCGGGTGCAGTCAAACCTCCACCTGCAACAAGCCTTTACTGCACAGCAAGAAACGAACGCACAGCAACGACGTGTGCATGAGGAAGCCATAAAGGCGCAGAGTGAAACCAACCTGTTGTTGGCGCAGGTTCACCAGAGAGCGGCTAAGGAGCAGCAACAGGTGAATCAGTCCCTGCAACAGCAGATACAAGCCTTGACAGAAAGACAAGGGGTGACTCAGGGGCTGCAGGCGGCACCCCGACAGCTCGTGCAGAGCGCGCTCAGGAAAATGACGGCCGAGGATGACGTCGAGGCCTAGCTGTGCACGTTCGAGAGGAATGCTGAGAGGGAGCAACTACCCCAAGACCAGTGGGCGGACGTGCTGGCCCCCTTTCTGACGGGAGAACCCCAGAAGGCATACTTTGTTTTTACAGGTCCAGGATGCCAAAGTCTATCCCAAAGCTCCGGGGAGAGATCCTGGCTCAGCTCCGAGTAACCTTGGCTGTTCAGGCACAGCGTGTGTACTCCTGGGAATACAACACGCAACAACCTGCGCGGTCACAGATGTATGACCTGTTCCATCTGACAAGCAAGTGGCTGCAGCCAGAGGAGCTGACGTCCGCACAGATCGTCGAATGGGTGGTGTGTGACCGTTTCGTACGTGCCCTGCCTGTGAGGATTCAACGCTGCCTAGGATACACCGATCCAAAAAGCGTGGATGAGCTGGTGTCCGTCGTGGAGCGTTTTACCGCCACAGAGGACTTTCTACAGGACTTGCATGCCCCAGGGAACCAGAGAAGACCATCAGCTGGTAAGACTGTTCCTATTACTAGGGGGGCGAGACTGTACGGCAAGGAGGGTGGCCCGCTGTCAGAGCGCACCGGTAAACGAATGCCAAGTCCCAAAAAGGACTTTACTACTAGGCCTCATGGCCATGTAGTCTGCTGGCGCTGCCAGGGTCTGGGACATGTGGCTGCTAACTGCCCTCTCCAAAATGAGCCCATGGATTGTGACTTGGGAAGGCGCAGGTCGTATTATGCCCGGCCTGCTTACGCTGCCCACAGGGACAATATGGGTGACCGGCAGGTGTGCCCTGTCAGAGTGGAGGGTCATCCAGTAACGGCTCTCATGGACTCGGGGAGTCTAGTGACTTTAGTCCAAGCCAGTCTGGTACCTGCAGCTAAAATCCAGACCCGCTGCTTGGGAGTTATATGTATTCATGGGGACATTAAGGACTATCCCACGGCCGTGGTCACGGTGGAGACTCCCTGTGGGTCGGTGAGCCATGAAGTGGGTGTTGTACAAGAACTTGCACACCAAGTTATTGTAGGACGGGACTTTCCACTGTTCTGGAACATGTGGGAAAATAAGCAAAGCAGGGTGTGTAAGTCCCGTCATCCGTCTAATGTGTATAACCATGTCATATCAAATGCGGCCCCGAATACGGGTGATTTTCCTCTGGAGGTCCTGGCAGGGGACTCAGATGAAACTCCCCCTGAGATTGAGTTCTCAAGTTTGCAAATTGCCAGGGGAAACTTTGGTACCGAGCAATTAAGGGACCCTAACTTAGTGAATGCCTTTAAAAGTGTTAAGGTCATCAATGGCGCCATCCAAGACCCTGACACTGAGTTGGTGTACCCCCATTTTGCAGTCCAAAATGACCTCCTATATAGAGTAAAAAAGACTCCGACTGAGGTCATAGAGCAGCTGGTGGTGCCCCAATCGCATGTTCGCTCGGTATTGGAGCTGGGTCATTCCCATGTGCTGGGTGGGCACCTAGGGGTAGAAAAAACCCGGGAACGTATCGAGCGGAATTTCTTCTGGCCAGGGATTTATAAGGCCATAGAGGACTTCTGCCAGTCCTGTCCCGATTTGCCAAGTTAATGCCCACGGCCACAATTTTCGTAACCCGCTGGTTCCACTACCCATCATTGAGGTCCCGTTTGAGCGGATAGCCATGGACCTAGTAGGGCCCCTCCCAAAGTCTGCAAGAGGTCACCAGCACATATTAGTTGTGCTAGATTATGCCACCCGTTACCCTGAAGCCATCCCGCTTAGAAACACGTCATCCAAAGTCATCGCACGTGGGCTGTTTCAGATGTTCACCAGAACCGGCATCCCTAAAGAGATTTTGACAGACCAGGGGACGCCCTTTATGTCAAAAATTACCAAAGAGCTATGTAGGCTCCTGAATATCACCCATCTGCGTACGTCCGTGTACCATCCCCAGACGGATGGCCTGGTAGAACGGTTTAACCGAACTCTAAAAGGGATGCTTAAAAAGGTAGTGGACAAAGATGGAAAGGACTGGGACCGTCTGTTACCATACTTAATGTTTTCCATCAGAGAGGTCCCACAGGCGTCCACGGGTTTCTCCCCATTTGAGCTACTGTATGGTAGGCATCCCAGAGGGCTGTTAGACATGGCTAAGGAAACCTGGGAACAGGAGCAAACCCCACACCGCAGTGTTATAGACCACATAGCGGACATGCAAGACAGAATTACGGCAGTTATGCCAATCGTAAAAGAACACATGCAGCAAGCTCAGGAAGCACAGGCCAGAATATACAATAGGTCTGCGAGGGTCAGGTCATTTAAACCAGGTGATCGGGTGTTGGTTTTAGTGCCGACCGTGGAGAGTAAATTCCTCGCTAAGTGGCAAGGTCCCTATGAGGTCAGGGAGAAAGTAAGCGAGGTAAATTACAAGGTATACCAGCCAGGGAGAAGAAAGCCCTTACAAATTTACCATATCAACCTACTAAAACCCTGGAAGGACAGAGAGGTTCTTACAGCAGACAGGGTGGCCAAGAAAGTACCCAGCACTGAGTTACCCGAGGTCCGTATATCACAGTCATTGTCAGCAGTTCAGGTACAAGAGGTCAGAGAGTTCCTGCAGAGGAATAGAGAGACCTTCTCAGAATTACCAGGTAGGACAAATATTATTGAGCATGATATTGTGACAGACCATGGCCAAAAGGTGAGGCTGAGGCCGTATCGTGTGCCAGAAGCTCAGAGGAAGGCTATCTCAGAGGAGGTACAGAAAATGTTAGCCTTGGGAGTTATAGAGAGGTCAAAAAGTGGCTGGTCAAGTCCCATTGTCCTCATCCCTAAACCTGATGGCACTCTCAGGTTTTGTAATGACTTCCGGAGGTTAAATGAGGTGTCAAAGTTTGACGCCTATCCCATGCCAAGGGTGGACAAATTGATTGAACGTCTGGGCCCTGCAAGATATATTACCACCCTTGACCTGACCAAAGGGTACTGGCAGGTGCCACTTACCAAGGAGACGAGAGAAAAAACGGCTTTTTCTACACCTGATGGCCATTTTCAGTACGTAGTACTCCCTTTTGGCCTACATGGGGCCCCAGCCACTTTTCAAAGACTTATGGATATAATCCTACAGCCCCACAGAGCATATGCAGCAGCCTACTTAGATGATGTGGTCATTTTTAGCACAGACTGGGAGTCGCATCTACATAAGGTCCAGGCAGTGTTAGACTCCATCCGGGAGGCTGGTATGACGGCAAACCCCAAAAAGTGTGCGATCGGCCTTGAGGAGGCTCGCTACTTGGGGTACAATATTGGACGTGGGGTTATTAAACCACAAATGGACAAAGTCGAGGCTATAAAAAAGTGGCCACAACCAGTCTCAAAAAAACAGGTGAGAGCTTTTCTAGGGATCGCTGGATATTATCGAAGGTTTGTCCCAAATTTTGCCACCATCGCAGCTCCCCTGACAGACCTTACAAAAGGGGCTAAGTCCAATAGGATAAAATGGGATGAGAAGTCAGAAGAAGCCTTCCAGAAATTAAAAGAGGTCTTATGTAAGAGGCCAGTGTTAATTGCACCCGACTTAAAAAGGGAATTTATAGTACAGGCAGATGCCCCTAATGTTGGTCTAGGAGCATTCCTGTCACAGGTAGTTAATGGTGAAGAACACCCAGTGGTCTACCTGAGCAGGAAGTTAACGTTGGCGGAAAAAAATTACGCCATAATAGAGAGAGAGTGCCTGGCTCTTAAGTGGGCGATTGAGTCCTTAAGGTACTATTTGCTGGGCAGACAATTTAGGCTGGTCACCGATCACTCACCTTTAAAATGGATGGCTCAGAATAAAGGCAAAAAATACTAGGGTTACCAGGTGGTTTCTTGCCTTACAGGACTACAAGTTCTATGTGGAACATCGTCCTGGATCTCAGCAAGGCAATGCGGACGCGTTGTCACGTGTCCATTGTCTGAAGGCACAGTGTGCTCCTCCCCACAGGTCCGAGCAGAGGGGGGGGGATATGTAAAGCCCCGAAGGGCAAGGTGATAAACGGGGTATACATAGGCCCCCAGAGTTCTCGCTCAGGTATGGTGAGAGTAATACAGGTCACCGAGAGACCTGGCCTCGGTGAGGTAGAAGCCGGCACTTAGTTTGTGTCAGCTGCATTAGGCGGTTGGCACATGTTTACCAAAGTAGTTTAGCTGTGGAAACACAGCTTAGTCCGGGTCCGGCTTTTACCGGGAGCAGTCAAAGAGTTGGGTGGGTGGCTGCTCCCCCAGGTTCCAGTGCCAGGGTTTCGTCTGGCTACATAGATCAGCTAGTCAGCTGACAGTGGGTGTGTCTGGAGTTACAGGCCAGGAAGCTGGTCCTGAGAGACTACACCACAAGTTTCAAGCTACAAGCTGATAGTAAGGACTACATTAGTTTAGTTAGCGCTCGGACGGGCAGGAGTTTTATTTTGTGTTTTCTTTGTATGGTCAGTCGTTTTGGGCTGACATCTGCACAATAAACGCCGGGGAAGAACCGTGCGTTTGCTACAATCCTGTCTGTGTGTCCATTTGGCCTGGGACTTCGCTGTACCACCGAGCTTACCCCCTTACACTATGTACAAAGCCCCTTACCGGCATCAGGACGTACTCATATGTCCAATGTTGGTAAGGGGTTCTCACCATGCACTTTGATACAATGTCAATAGGATATGCCTTCAAAGTCTGACAGGTACAGCCAGAGGTGCCAATAGGGCAGTACTGGCAGTACGCTTGTCTTTTACATTTATCAAAAATGTAAAAGAAAGGATCTAGTAATGAGTGAGGGGCCCATTTACTTTGGCTGTATGGAGCCCTGTAATAGCTAATAGATGACTGGTAGCAGCCCTGGGTACAGCTTCCACCTCTGGGACCAGCATCTATCTCTGGAACGGAGATCAGATTGCACATGACTTTCCATTCTGTTCTATAGGAGGAGTAGAGCCGAACACACTGCTCTCCTGTACTTGAACCTATCACAAAACAGAAAGGAGAGTTGTGTACAAACATGACCAGTTCTCCATTCTAAGCCAACACTTTTGGAGGCCCATTCCCAAGATAGGTGTGAGATTCAGAGGTGGCATAAGCACCTATCAGATGTCGATAGCATATCCTATCGATATGTAATCAAGCTCTATGGTGGGAACAGCCCTTTAAAGGGGATTTATTGTCTCATCATTTGGCAGCTGTTTATACTGGTTGCTAAGCAGAGCTTGTGAAATGGAGGGGCGTGTTTCTCCTCCCAGCAGGGAGTATCTCCTCTCTGCAGACACGTCCCAAATTGTGCATGTGACAATTCATTCTGTGTGAGCTGGGGGGGAGGGGTGGAGGGAGAGAGGTTCTCAGCTGCCGGAGACTAAGGAATCATTGGAAGTGAAAAGCTAAATGTAACTCAATAGTGTATATCTATCTGGGAGAGATGGGTGATTTTTTTTTTTTCTCTCTCTCACACCCAGTGATATATCCTGCAGATTATTACACCTCTGACCTCTAGAGATCTGCAGAACAAAACTATACACTTTATCTGTTTGTGTTTACATGGGACTGCACAAGATCTCTCTCTCTGCTGCAGGAGCTGTGATTGCTGTCAGTGAACGCAGCAAACCCCGCACCGCACACGTCAAAACTACCTCTGATCGCTGTCAGTGAACAGCATACGTCGAATCTCGCTCTCTCATTCTCTCTCTTCTCGCTCTTTCTTTCTCTCTCCACCTCTCCCCTGTTTAATACCATTTTCCACTGGACTCCAACACGGAGCATGCACAGAAATGCGCGCTCCCGTGAATATGACCAGGGGTCGGACGACATGTAAATTACCACAGCCAGCAGCCTATCACATGCAAAGAGGCGGATTCCGACCGACACTGGGGAACAGTGTTTACAAAACATGAACATAAGGAATACTGTGAAAACATGACAGCTTTGCAAATGACATCCGATTTCAAAGTTGCTTGTTTTCACTGTCACCTTATTCTGAAGACCATTTGATGTAATGAGAAAACCCCTTTAAGTCTGACTCTATCAAAAATCCGTCTGACGGTCCTGCTTGAGTTGGGAACAACAAAAACACAAAACAAAGACAAACCGTGAATAAATGAAAGGAAATTGTTGCCAATAAACCAACGACTTTCTCGTTACCGTTCTCTCCGTTGCTCTTTGGAGTGTTAGTAAACATTTTGTCTAAGTCGATTCCACCTGGACGTAGAAGATGGTGCGGGCAATCATGCAGAAATCAGTCACAGCTGCTTCCATTGTTAGAGATTTCTATTCATAATTCTTTTATCATTAGTATCGCAGTATAGAGACGGCTTCATGCAATTCAGAAATACTTGTACTTGTTTTATTTAGATTTAAAGCGTTACATATCCAGGAAGACCTTCTGCGAGACACAATCCGCAGTTGTTCCCTGATGTCTTCGTCTCTCTACTTGCGCGTGGATCCAGTTTTTTTTTTACATATTTATACAAGGATTAGTCAATGTGTTTGTAGAAAAATCCGCGTTCGTTGCATATTTTTCCTCCTAGCCTCGGTAAAAGTCATCCAAGCATGTGCTATGCGTCAGATCCAGATTACCGAGTCTTGCTGAGAATTCCGCGTGCATCCTTTGTTAGATCTGAAAATTTCATTTTTGTGAAATATTTATATCTAGAAGCCAAGTGTATAGGGATTATCGGGATTTGTGTACAGCAAAGATCTTAGTCCGTTTGAAAATAATGTGCTATCTGAACCTGTTGGGCACTTATGGGAGACTTATAAGAATGCTTCGCATTTCTATAGATTGCAAAGTGTTGACAAGAGATAAAGGGGTCATTGATGACTGAGGAGTTCCAATTTTAGGTTTTGAGTGAATTTGAGTTTGAGGTTACGTTTTTAGCCTCCATTAACACTTCCATTGACCTGAATACAATGGCAGCATTGGTTCCACGAGAAGCAACATTAGACAGAGACCCAGCTGATGACTTTACCTTGATTTGGTAGATGGGTGTAAACATTTTGATCAAAATGTGCACTAAGGGAGACATGTATAATCGGATTTTTCACCCTTTTCTGGCATAAAATGCACCTAATTGACTGGCTACGATGTCTGATGCACCTAAGTGAGTGGCTACGATGTCTGATGCACCTAAGTGAGCGGCTACGATGTCTAATGCACCTAAGTGAGCAGCTACATTTTAATGCCACCTTAATACGGCTTACGATGTCTGATGCACCTAAGTTGAGCGCTACGATGCCTAATGACCTAAGTGAGGGCTACGATGTCTAATGCACCTGAGCAGTTACGTGTCTAATGCACCTAAGTGAAGCATACGATGTCTAATGCACCTAAGTGAGCTGCTACGATGTCTAATGCACCTAAGTGAGCAGCTACAATGTCTAATGCACCTAAGTGAGCGGCTACGATGTCTGATGCACCTAAGTGAGCGGCTACGATGTCTAATGCACCTAAGTGAGCGGCTACGATGTCTGATGCACCTAAGTGAGCGGCTACGATGTCTAATGCACCTAATGAATGTGTTAGGCGCATTGTTCGTAAGACTCGACACTTTCTAATGCAGTGATCCCCAACTCCAGTCCTCAAGGCCCATCAACAGGTCATGTTTTCAGGATCTCCCAGAGAATGCACTGACCATAATTATATCACCTGTGCAATGTTAAGGAAAGCCAGAAAACATGACCTGTTGGTGGGCCCAGAGGACTGGAGTTGGGGACCCCTGTTCTAATGCACCGAACATGCAGGGGTGTTCTGGGGGCGTCACACCATACTCATAATATTAGACACATCTATGAATGTGGGTCGGTAAAACTAGGCGCATTACTGCTCGGCAGACAGACCTATCTCAATGTGCTCTGCCTCAGCCTGAGGAGTCGCAGTGGAGCTGGATTTGCTGTTAGGGAAAAAAATGTCCAATATTTCTCAACTTCCACCAGTACAATAATAAAAAAGTAATTTTTGATAATTATCAAACTATATAAAACTAAATTATTTTAATTTAATAAAAAATGTTATCATATAAAATTAATATAAAAATATATAATATCCCAAAAATATAAAAATGTCTCCTGTAAAATATATTTAAAATTCATAGAATCTAAAACTAATTTTACATTAAATAACCCACTGATGATGTTGTTCAGATTTTTAAATTTTTAATTTTTACTAAATTAAATTTGAAATGTATTTTTGCTTCGCTCTCACCCTTTGTTCTACATACAGCAAGAGCCGGCACAGCACAGGTATTGCTGGGACCTGTGGTCCACCAAGCAAGATCAGTACCATAGTTTCTATTCACTGTCATGCTATTCTAATGACTTATCTTATTTCCAGCCTGTCTATAGCCTTTATACATGTTTGGTGCATTACTAATTACTACTAAGTTCCGTAATGCACCAAACACACAGGCGAGGGGCGGGGAACTTTACACCATTTATGAGCACAAAAAACACTTTCATACATTCAGGCGCATTATACACTGAAAAAAGATGATAAAATGAACTTTGATGCATTCGATTCATACATGTCTTCCTAAATTCCTTTCTTTTGTTCATATTCAGTAATGCAGTTTAAAATGTTCCAAAATGTTACACTTAGTTGTCAACGTTAATTGCGGATAATTTCCCCCGCAATTACGCGGTGGCGGGCGGGCGGGGCGTGGGAGTAAGCGGGGCGGCACTTCCCGCCATAGACTTCACTGCTAGCGGCGGTATACGCCGCTAGAAAGTGAATGTTCAATTATTCTCCCGCCCGGCGATTCGCCAGGCGGGGTATAGAGGGAGACGTAATCCATAGTTCTCTATGAGAACTGTGAATTACCGTAATGAATGGGCCGTTTTCGGCCCGTAATTGGCGCACTTCGGCACGTAATTACGGACCGAAATACGGCCCATTTTAAGCCGTGTGAACATGGCCTTACAGGGGTTTTAGTGCCTGTTGGGTGTTGCTGGTTTTTTAGTAGTTTGGTCCATTGGATATTATTTAGCTCTGTAGTGGGATAATGAAAGCAATGGTCAATTGTGAACAGAGCATTAAAGGGGTTGTCTCACTACATTGATTCATCTTACCTCAGTCCTGTTTCCTTGGTTTCATTTTGAATTCAGGGGCGTTTACTGGCAGTATTCTAAACAGGCTGCAGTATAGGAAGCCAGGTCTGTAGCTATAGCACCAGTGCTGCAGCCTATCAGGATAGATCAAACAGGTTCATGTAGCTATAGCAAAACCTGTGCTGACAGCCTATCAGGATAGATCAAACAGGTCTGTAGCTATAGCAACCAGTGCTGGCAGCCTATCAGGATAGATCAAACAGGTCTGTAGCTATAGCGACCAGTGCTTGCAGCCTATCAGGAGAGATCAAACAGGTCTGTAGTTATAGCAACCAGTGCTGGCAGCCTATCAGGAGCAATCAAACAGGTCTGTAGCTATAACGACCAGTGCTGGCAGCCTATCAGGATAGATCAAACAGGTCTGTCGCTATAACAACCAGTGCTGGCAGCCTATCAGGAGAGAGAGCAAACAGGTCTGTAGCTATAGCGACCTGAGGAGCTGATGTAGCCCATACAAGAGGGGATATCTAGGAATAGGTAGAACACTGGTAATGGACACACATTGCAAAGTGACTTATTTTTGCAAGATGTTTAACATAAAAAGCAGCAATCCTTGTAGTGAGACAATGCCTTTAAGACTAGTCAGAACAAAGCCTACAAAATATTTTGCTACACTAGCGTCATAACTTCCATCATGATTGCTCTGCAGTATCCATTTTTGTCATCATTAGGCTTTGCTCATATTAGCAATTTTCCCTTTTTGTCAGAAGTTTTGGGTATTTTTTTACATCAAGAATAGTGCAGTTTGCAGACATCAGCAACACTGGAACCATGAGAAACCCCATTATACTGCAAAGGGATCCACTAGGATTCCTTGGGATCAGTTGGCAAAGCAGAGGAAACCTGAAGTTGAACTAATGCAGGTGTAAACAGAGACTAAAGTAAGTGACAAGAAACCTGTTCAGAAAAATTGCAGCCATGTATAACACCGTACAGGTTGGCCCAGGTGTTGGCAGCAGGTTAACACAATTATTAATATTATTATTTTGTATTTTAAAATGCCATCAATTCCAGGGCGCTGTATATCTGTAAGGGGTTTACATACTAAGACCAAACAAAGTAAAATAATAACAACTGGAGAGAGGACCCTGCCCGCGAGGGCTTACAATCCACAAGGGAGGAAGAATGAGACTGCGCTAATGTAGGTTATAGTCAATCCTGAGGAGATGGGTTTTTTCATTACTTCTAAAATGTGAAGGAACGTTCTGCTGTATTACATTGGTGAGGTCCAGAGTATGGGGAAAGCACGAGAAAAACCATGGAGGTGGTCGTATGAGGAGCTGACAAGAGAAGAAGGTCCTATGAGGAGCGGAGTTTGTGTGAGGGAAGATATCTGGAGATTAAAGGGGTTTTGCCACGATCTAATGTTGACGTGGGATCCTCCAAAATTGGTATTTAATCACTTTTCTAAAAATATGTAATTAAAAAAGTGAAGCTTCTGAGAGCTGCAGCCTGGCTTAGATGCCCTTAGTTTCCTGACTGTTTACATTAACTATGACCAGGAGCTGATCTGGCCGCGCTTGCATTGTTTGCACTTATCTGATGGCAGGACACATGAACCAGCTTTGAAGGGAGGGGGAGAGCAAAGAGAACAAAGCCTGTGTCTGCTGTATAGAGAATCCGCTGGTTGTAATGTAATTATCTGAGTAAACATGCAGACGCTCACTGCTCAGCCCTCCTCCCTCCCCCCTGCAGCAGTTCTTGAGCGCTGCCTGCTTGGATCTTATCTTCTCTCCTGAGCAGATAAGAGGGAGAAAACAAAACCTGTAGAGCTTGTGCACAATACAGTTATCCTCTGTGGTTTAGCCAAACAATGTTTGCCCAACTACAGAGACTGAATATCAGCCTCGGGAGCCTGCATGGGAGGTGGAGTGATGACATCATGGAGGAGGCACTTGTTTTTCTAAACACAGACGCACAACGCCCCTTTTTTCAAGGCTCAAGAGGACAGTTCAGCCTGTTAGCAGAGGAAATCACTTCTTGGCAAAACCCCTATAAGGCAGCGATGTTTCGGGGGAGAGATGGTGGGTCCTGGTTTGTAGTTTGAACTGATTTCACTAGGCAATGGGTAGCCATTGAAGGGCTTGGCAGAAGGGAGAGGAGGACGAGGAAAAAGATGGATCTGTCGGACAGCGAAGTTCAGGATGGATTGAATGGGATCAAGAGAACTAGATGGAAGGCCACAAGGAGAATGTTGCAGTAGGCAAGGTGAGAGAGGAAAAGGGCAAGAACAAGCATTTTCATAGCATCAGAGTTAACAAAAAATTGGATTGGGAGGGAAACAGGCAGAGGTAAAAGCTTGGACCTTGGTTTGAAGGACCGGGAAGAGTCAAAGCCCATCCAAAGGCAGCGGGCTTGACAGTTCAGGATGGTTTGCATGGGATCAAGAGAGCTCTATGGAAGGCTCAAGGAGGATGTTGCAGTAGTTAAGATGAGAGATGAAATGGTCAGGAACAAGCATTTTCATAGCATCAGAGTTAAGAAAAGATTGGATTGGGGGGGAAACAGGCAGAGGTAAAAGCTTGGACCTTGGTTTGAAGGACCGGGAAGAGTCAAAGCCCATCCAAAGGCAGTGAACCTGTGGTACCGCTGAAAGTGTGGAGCCATTGACTGTGATAGACACATCTGGTAAGGTGGTGGTGAGGGACATGGGAAAGATGATGAACTCTAGAAATATGTATGAAGAAGTAGCCAACATTTTATTACAGAACTGTATAGCTGTGTGAAGAGACGTAGGGGATTTGGAGCGTTGTGTCAGGAAAACAGGACCCCAAACCTTATAAAAATGTGTTATAAAATGAATCCGCACAAAATTTTGAACTTATCTTAATGAAAAAAAACCTTACTGATTCCTGACTCCATCTCAGCATTCCTACTCCCGTCTCATGTGGCTCATATCTGCCTCACCATTGCCGCTGTAATAAAATAACACTCTTTACATTTTTTTTTCTTTATTACCAATAGCTCAATTTGTGTAAAAAAAAGGAAGCTGCTAAAAGCTTTCATTACTATTTATGGTGTTAAATTTGCAGTAAAGTACTCTGCTAAAATACTCCTGCAGATTTAATGCACATGATATTGCTTTTAATTCCCTTTTTTTAAAAAATTTTTTGTATTTTGTCGCTTTTTTTTTTCAGCAAAACCATTTGGAAGCGGGCAATACTTAGATATTTATGGCATAACGAGAGACCAGGCTGGCGAGTACGAGTGTCTGGCCGAAAACACTGTGCCCTTTCCAGATGTGATGAAAGTTAATATAGTAGTAAACTGTAAGTATCTCTGAGTCATGGAATAAGTTCAATTTAAAAAAGTATAAAATAAATCTTGTATCCATTGCATTATGTAGAGGTGGGCAATATCATTGCAGCCCAATGCAGGGGTGTGGCTAGAAGCTGCAAGTAGAGCATGTACCAAGGATACTGAGTCCTTCGGAGGTCAAGGACTAACAAATCACTCCGTCATGATACAGGACTAGAGCATTAAAGTGGATCTTTGCTGTACTTGAAGAAAGTCATAGCCAATGACTATACAAAATGTCTACCATGGTCTTGGCTTCATTGGAAATATACTTGTGGTGCACAGGTTTGTTAAGCAGATACATTGCTCCACATCAGGCATCCTCAAACTGCAGCCCTCCAGCTGTTGGCAAACTAAAACTCCCATCATGCCCACTGTTATAGATTATATAAATGCATGATGGGAGTTGTAGTTTCCCAACAGCTGGAGGGTCGCGGTTTGAGGATGCCTGCTCCACATCTTTACTTGCTGCTAAAGCCAGAAGTCCAAGGCAACTGTGTCAAATCCTTCCTAAACTAGAACTATTGTAATTAATTAGGTGTTTTCCAAGATTATTAAAAAACTCCCTACCACCTCCTATGGTGCTTAAATAGAAGACTGCCCCATACTTACCTCTCCCTTCACAATCCTGCTCTGCCATAGCTTCAGTGTTCACCCTTGGTCCATCACTGATGAAGTCACGTTCATGGATCACATGACGCTGCAGCCAATCACTGACTTCAGTGGTCACATGATGCTGCAGCCAATCACTGACTTCTTTGGTCACATGATGCTGCAGCCAATCACTGACCACTGTGGTCACATGCCATACATGCAGATTGGTTACAGCTTCATGTGATCCCTGAACGTGATGTCATCAGTGAGGGGCTGGGGGAACGCTGAAGCTCTGGCAGTGCTGGAACTGGTAGTGAGGGGAGAGGTAAGTGTGGGTTAATTTTCTATTTAAGCAGAGTGTGAGGAAGGTTTTTAAAAGTTTTGGAAAGACCCTTTAGAGTTCCCATAGTATAGAAAGGGAACTTGTCTTGCTAAATATGCTGTTAGAGCAGCTGAGCAGATTGATATAGAGGTTTGTAGGTAAATTCCCATAAATGTCATCTTCTGTTCATGAACCTTGGAAAAGTCCATTAGTTTTAAACCATGCAGCATTCATTACGCTTTCGCTAGATTTCTGAGGAGCCACTTCCTTTTTCTTAGCTGATATCCTTTTGAATGACCAACTAAATTGAATTATTTGTGCTTTGGGTGTCTCTTTTCTGAGTAAAACCTAAGGGTCCATCCACACAACAAAGGACAAATTACTTGTCACGATCTGAGTCCTGAAACCTCATCTTCCAACATGTATTTCAGTGGTCTTCAAACTGCGGTCCTCCAGCTGTTGGGAAACTACAACTCCCATCATGCATTTATATCATCTATAACAGTGGGCATGATGGGAGTTGCAGTTTTTTGTTGTGGTCTTTATTATTACATATTAGGTACTTTATACACTTATTGTAGGATTATATTAGGCCCAGATAGTTTAAGGTTCCGGTGTGGGAACGCCCTTATAGGGGCGATTATCCCACTTTTGTGACAGGTAGTTTATAGTGCGAGGGTTTATTTTTTAGGGTTTTTGTAGGTGGATATATACTTTTGTGTATCTTTTTATTGCTATATTATTAAAAGCTAAGTTTTATTGAGCTCCATGGTTATACTGTAAGTTGTAGTTTTTCGAGTATACTTGTTGTGCACAGGTTTGTTAAGCAGATGCATTGCTCCACATCAGGCATCCTCAAACAGCAGCCCTCCAACTGTTGGCAAACTACAACTCCCATCATGCCCACTGTTATAGATTAT
Source organism: Phyllomedusa bahiana (assembly GCA_025379985.1). NCBI lineage: Eukaryota > Metazoa > Chordata > Amphibia > Anura > Hylidae > Phyllomedusa > Phyllomedusa bahiana. Next base: position 32,671 of record JAODAL010020360.1, on the reverse strand, counting down.
ATAAATGCATGATGGGAGTTGCAGTTTCCCAACAGCTGGAGGGCTGCGGTTTGAAGACCACTGATGTATTTGAATAATATTTGACACAAAATCCAAAAGATTTTTAACTCAGTTTTCATTTCTGGTGTGTTTTTTAGTGTGTACTTGCAGATTTAGTTTTCAATAGCTTTTGCATCATCGAGCACTACTGAGGTTTTGGACACGGATCCGCACCAAAATCTATGCCAAAAAAGCACACAAAGCTTTCTGGTCATTTTTCATGCCATCCCATTGACTTCAAAAGTACATTTTTCACCGATTTACGAGTGAAATATGGTGAAAGATTGGACATGTCCTGAAAAAAACTTCAGTTTTGTAACCCAACAATGGAAAATCCGAATCCTGCGGACTTAAACACGGATTTTCAGTCAATATCAGTAGGGATGGTTCACAGTCAGTTTTTGACGGTTTTTTAAAATCCCAGTCTGTGTGGATTTCTGAGTGGTCGTATGGATAGACCCTAACCTCAGTCATTGGCCATAATAGTGTTACATAGCTACATACCGTAGTTGATAAAAGACACAGGTCCATCAAGTCTAATACAGTGCCTTGCGAAAGTATTCGGCCCCCTTGAACTTTTCAACCTTTTGCCACATTTCAATAAATGTGGCAAATTTCAATAAATTTCGTTCCACTTCACAATTGTGTCCCACTTGTTGTTGATTATTCACAAAAAAATTAAAATTTTATATCTTTATGTTTGAGGCCTGAAATGGGGCAAAAGGTTGAAAAGTTCAAGGGGGCCGAATTCTTTCGCAAGGCACTGTATATAACCTTATCATGTTGATCAAGAGTAAGACAACAACCCCTATGAGTTGGATGCCAGTTTTCCCATATGAGAGGAAACATTCCTTCCTGACTCCACTATGGCAATCGGAATAAATTCCTGGATCTATGTCCCATCTATAGACTCCATAACCCACAACCTCTAATTTTATATTTTCCAAGAAAGGTAAGTAGGCCCCTTTTTTGACCTTGTTCAATGAAGAACAAAGAAGTGGGGAAAAACTGTGATGGCTCTTTGACGAGAACCAGTTTCAAAATAATACGGTAGTGGCCTTCACTAAGATGTGTAGGCTACTCAATTTTGAAGGCTGCCATACATTTGTGTGCCGCTTCATCTTTCTTCTTGGCTGGATAAGGAGATCGTAAGATAAGGAGCACAAGAACTCCAGCTTTGCAGCAGAAAAGCATCATTTTGTGATACTCTGTTGAGAGTTGTTTATGCTGTAGTGTATATATTGCCACTTACTGTAGATGTTGTAATGTGAAATGAACTCTTTAGAGGGCATTGCTAGTATATCATGCTGATGTATTGGATTCCTATTATAAAAATTGCAGTCCTTGAAAGGGTTGTCAAGCAGAGTCTTCACTTATCTCCTTATTATGTTGTCTTAATGTATGATTTCCCTGTGCTGACTGTAGCTTCCCTTCTCTGCAGCCGAGCAGCAGCAGCATTTTGTATTAGAAAGCTTTTTCTCCCTGCCCTCCAAAACTACAAGCCCCAGGATCCTTTGCTGCGTGTTGTATATCTTTCTACCAACTTTAGTCTCAGTGCACGCCCGCTGTTTCCTACATCATCTTGAAAGCCTTGGGAAGCAGGACCTAAAAAGTGGGACTTCAAAGGGTGCAATAAAGACATAGGGGGACATGTATGAAACCGGTGTAGGTCTAAGACTTTTCTTGTTGCCCATAGCAACCAATCAGAGCTCCCCTTTCATTTCACATAGTGCTCTGAAGAAATGAAAGGGGAACCCTGATTGGTTGCTATGGGCAACAAGAAAAGTCTTAGACCAAGACAGTTTTCATACATGTCCCCCATACTCTTTTTGTCACCTGATCTCCTGGGTTTTATATAAAACTGTGAAGACACAGAACTAATGAGCCACTTCTCATCAAACAGCTGATGTAGAATTGCAGGGAACCTACAGAAAATGTAATGGGTTTACATTACAAAAGTGCCCATGGGAGAGAGATTTTTTAGAATTTTTTTACACTGGACAATACCTTTAATGAAACTTTCAAAAAGTTAAAGGGGTTGTCTCACTACATTGGTTGTCCTGTTTTCTTAGTTTCATTTTGAATTCAGGGGTGTGTTTACTGGCTTTTACTAGGCTGCAGCAGAAGCCAGGTCTGTAGCTATGGCGACCAGTAATGGCAGCCTATCCGGAGAGATCAAACAGGTCTGTAGCTATAGCAACCAGTGCTGGCAGCCTATACAAAAGGGGATATCTAGGAATAGATGGGACACTGGTAATGGACACATATTGCAATGTGACTTGTTTTTCTTTAAAGGGGTTTTGCCATGAAGTAAAATTGACGTGTGAAGCTTGCAAATGAAATAACAAACATTTTCACCATTCATCATTGTTAAAAAAAATCTGTACTTTTTTTGTTTTAGCTGCTCCTTTAGTTATCCATTGTTAACACCTCATCTCCAGGGGATACGACCAGGACTGACAGCTCCTCAGTCCTGGCCGCAAATGTTCAGACATCACCTCTCCTCTCAGGCAGCTACTGAGTGTTTAAACTCCAGGTGCTGTCACTCTACTCCCATCTCTCTGATTCCTTAGTAATTAGTCAAACAGTGCAAAGAAGTAAAAAAAGAAATCTCTATGAGGTCTGTACATTGATAAAGAGAAAAAAAAAACCACAGGTTTGGTTGTGCCTGGAGGCAAAAACTTTACCTCTCAGCTACTCACAATGCTTTACATAAACAGCCCTTTCTTTGACTACAAAGAGGAAAGGGCTGGTGATGTCATCCTGCTGGGTCACATGATATGCAATTCAAACAAATCCCACACACCCCCTTCTGAGCACACAGAGCTGAAGAGCTGGATGCAGGATGTATGAAATGAGATTGTGGCAAAACCCCTTTAACATAAAAAGCAGCAATCCTTGTAGTGAGACAACCCCTTTAAGGGTGAACACATCTGTATGTAGCTCACTGTGTTGTAGCCCTCCAAATACCCCCTTAACAAGCTATTTACTGTCCTGTCCCATCTTCCCTAATGCAAGATTAAACTTCTGGACCCACAAAGAGCACAGAAGGTGATGATGGGCTTTGTTCATGTTGGGTTCCTTTCCTCGACCCCCTGCTTTTTAACCTTCCTCCATCCCATCTTGTTTGTACTTTCTTCTTCTTCTGTTATCAGCCCAGGCATGAATACATGAATAGATGAATAGAAGATGAATTTTACATTATAACTACCCTCTTTACTAACAGCTGGAGAAAAGTCCTGTATAAAAATTCAGATCGAGCACATTAGCTATTCAGAGAGTAATCTAATTTTATTTTACCCTCATAAATTGTATTAGATATTGCATTAAGGTTTATTGCTGGATGCAGATTTTTGGAGATAAAATTTTGTTAGTTTTAAATTTTCTTTCCCCAAGAGCGCCTGAATTTTCCGGAATAATTCCCCCATTTCTTGAAAGGCCCTGCTGCAGTCTTGTAATTTATTAAAAAACAGTGGCTCCTCTTGTTTCAATAAATTAAATCCCTGTGTACTTGGTAAATAGTCTATTTTATGCATCGCCATTGGTGAATGTTCTGGATGTCACATAATACGTTGCAATATTTCTTTAAAAACAAACTGCACTTTTTCAAAACTTTCAAACAACCATTATGTTAGTAACAGCCATAAAAGGGGGGTCGTCTCACTACAAAGATTTCTTAAACTGTAGGACTGGTAATTGAAAATTTTTAAAAAATTATTTCTTTTTTTTTTTGGCTTTGTTGTGGAGATAATTTAGAATTTATCATCTCTGAGTGCACACAGGTTTCTCTAGGTAACCAACCTGCTCTCCTCTTCTTCTCTGCTCTTTCTTATCTGATAGCAGGGATAAGGATAGGTTGGGCTGCTGGTAGCTTGAGAACAGAGTGTTATCTCAAACAAGTAATTAGTCTCCTTTGGTTGTTTACTTTGTGCTCTTTAGCTCTTTGCACTTATAGATAACATCTCCTGCTCTCATGTCAATGCTATTAGAAAGCATAAATTGAGGATTTGCTATCCCTGTTTAAAAAAGCGCTCACCTGACCGGAAAGACAGCATGTATGAATCGAATTGCTTCGGGACAGAAACCCGGTGGTGGGGACAACCCCTTTAATCATACCCTCAGGAAACCAAATAGTTTCTACGACATTTGCCCCTTAGGCTAAGTTCACAAATAATGTATTGTGGTGCGTACATTATGCGCTGCAATACATTGTGTGTTCGGATTTCGTGCTGTCAGCGGTCTCCCGAGGGGTGGGGTGCCATTTAGACATGTTTACTTGCACCGGAATAAGTAACATGTATTTATCTCCCCGTGTAAATATGTGTATTGTAGGGGGGGAAGGGGAAGGCGTAATCATAGTTCTCTTGAGAACTTTTTATCGTAATTTGTGGCTGCATTTGCCCATATTAAGCTAAAATACATGGCAAAATACTCACCTCAATTACACCGTGTGAACATAGCCTTATAATTGCCTTGTATATATTTGCCTAAATCACACATTACAGATTCCATACAAGTCCTTACTACATTTGCATCTGTAAGTGCCCTTTACAGATGTCCCACAAGTTCCTACTACAGGTTCCAAATAAAAATCTGCCTCAGATACCCCTTAAGTGCCCTTAACAGATGTCTTTATTAATACCGACGCCAAATGTCCCCATACATCAGTATAGCACCTACTTCAGAAACCCCAAAAACGTCTTTTAGTATCTCCAAAAAATTCCCTTTGCTTTTTGGACAAGCTTCTCTCTGTACCTGGCATGAAACTTGCTACAGGAGAAAACACCTGCTCCTTAGTATCACAAACACATTTTGATTTAAAGAGGGTTTGGTGTGTACCACCCGTAACTTTAAACCATATTGCTCAGGCAACTTGGGAGGACTGAAAGATCTGGGGGGTAATGGGGATTGTCAACCTCTATGGTCCATTTTCTCTTTGGGTTTTCCACTGTTCATGATGTGGTAAGCCTTAGCCTCCAGGTTCATTTACTTTCCAATGTTCCCCTCAATGAAACCTGCAAGCACCTACATTGATGCCCGCCCAAGGCCATGTTCTCACGGCATTTTTGGACGAGGTTTTGGACGAGGTTTTCGGAGGTTATCCTCGCCCCAAAACGCTTCTCAAATTCGCACCCCAGTGCTTTAATTGATTCTTATGTAATAACCTCGTTGAGTATCACACACGACGAGGTTTTAACACCTTCTTTGGAGCAATGAAAAATATAGTTCAGTAAATTCTTAAGCGTGTTGTAGCTACGGTTTTTTTTAGCGCGATTTTGGCCGGTTTTCGCGCGGTTTTTTGTCCTGGCTATTCATTTGTATGTGAAATACCTCGTCGAAAACCTGATCCAAACCTGATCAAAGCCTCTCAACAACCTCGTCTAAAGGAGGTGTTTTCAGTGAACATATGTTTTGATGTGGTCATTTGCAGACAAAGGATCCAATTGGCGAGGAAACGTTCAAAAACCTGTCCAAACCTATCCAAAAACGCCGTGTGAACAGATTGCTTTTGTCATCCGTATACAAAATATGGGTATGTGGAATTTGTTTCAATTGGCTGCAAAGTCTATGAAATTCTAGATTAACTTTATAATGTAACATGTTAACAAACAATATTATATATGGTTCAACTAGACGTAGCTTATTTGTTGGTGATAGACAATGCTCAACTAGACATAGTTAACTATTGGTCACCAATCTATATGAACAGAAGTTGAAGATGATCAATACTTAACTGGGTGTAGTTGACTAGTTGATCACCAGTCTGTAAGAGCAAAAATAGGGGTTGGTCAAAATTCAGCTAAACATGGTTGACTAGTTTGTTACCAATCCGTATGAGCAGAAGTTGGAGGTGGTTAGTTCTCATATAGACATAGTTGGCTGGTTGGTCACCAATCTATTTGAGCAAAAGTTGGGGATATACAATTCCCAGCTAGACTTAATGTAGTCGACAAGTTGGTAACCTTTCTGTATAAGCAACAATTGGAGATGGAGAGAGTTCAACTAGATGTAGATGATTGGTTGGTTACCAATCTGTATGAGCAAAAGTTTGAAATGGTAAATGCTCCTCTAGGTGTGGTTGACTAGTTGGTCAGTTACTGTATCTGCAAGAGCAAAAGTTGGAGATGGTTAACTTTACATAGTTGACTAGTTGGTCAACAACCTGAGCAGAAGTTGAAGATGGTCAGTGCTTAACTAGATGAAGATTACAGGATTGTTAGCACTATGTAGGAGCAGCCAAGGGAGATGGCTGAGGTCAACTAAACATGGTTTACTAGTTGGTCCAATCTATATTCGCAGAAGTTGGAGCTTATCAGTGCTCAACTAGATGTGGTTGACTAGTTGATCACCTATCTACATGAGCAGAATTTAAAGGTGGTCATTGCACATTTAGACATAGTTGACTAGTTGGTTATCAATTTGAGTAAAAGTTGGAGATGGTCAGTGTTCAACTAGATGTTATTGACTAGTTGGTAACTTTTTTTGTAAGAGCAGAAGTCAGAGCTGGTCAATGCTTAACTAGAAATAGTTGATTAGTTCATCAACAATTTGAGCAAAGCTTGGAGATAGATGGTGCTTAAAGGAGTTGTCTCACTACAGGCTTTCAGCCTACTTCAATGTGTCAGGCAGCAAAGGATTTTTGAATTCAGGGGCGTGCTTCTTGTCTGCCTCTTCTCCTCCCCCTTCACCCCTCCACTCAGCACACAGACAGCTCTCCTCCTCGGACTGCAGGGTGAAGGCGAGGGGGTTCGCTGCCAGGGTTTACCCTGTGTATGCCTGCCTAGATCTGCTGCTCACTGCTGGATCAGCCATACTGTGCTGTGGTTGAGCTCTTGCTTCTCCTCTCCATAGAGTCAGGAGACCGCAGGGAGAGGGCTGATCTATGAGTGTGGAGGTCTGTGAAGCTGTGTATGCTATTAGCAGAGCAGGGGGGGATGTAAGTGTTCCTATACCCCCTGCTTAGCATACAAATCTCCATGGACATCTCAAGCAACAACAAACACAAACGCTGTCCTCCCATTAGAATAGACACAGGGCAGCTGTGAAGTGTGTTACTATAATCACGATGTGTCACTAATACAGCAGAGCAGGGAGGGATATGAACCGTTCACATGCCCCCTGATCTGTTCTATTAGTACTGTATAGTCAAAGCTCCACAGACACATCATGATTATAGTAACACACTTCACTGCTGTCACATCTACTGACCACAGATCAGCCTCACCTCTGCTCTCCTCAATCTGTGTAGAGAGCAGGAGGGAGCAGGCACACACAGGGTTAATCCACACAGACACAGAAGCCAGAGCCCTCCCCCTCCCTTCCCTACAGAAGCATACTGTGTGGGAGGGGCTCTGTGCTCAGACCTGTAGTCAGAAACAGATGAGTCACCAGCACTGACAGCCAGTGAGATAAAGATCAACAGATCGGCTGCTATAGTGATTTGAGGAGCTGATGTACTCCTACTACCAGGGATAACTCAGAATCAGTAGGACATTTGTAATGAACATATATTGCAAAGCTGCTTGTTTTTTAAAGATCTTTTAATTAAAACCCAATCATTGTAGCGAAACAACCACTTTAACTAAGTGTAGATTTCAAGTTGGTTGCCAATTTTTATGAGCAGACATGGAAGACGGTTAGTGCCCAACTAAACATAGTTGACTAATTGGTCCAATCTATATGTGCAGAAGATGGAGATGGTCAATGCCCAACTAAATGTGCTTGACTGGTTGATTATTTACCTGCATAAGCAGAACTTGAAGGTGGTTATTGATCATTTAGATATAGTTCTCTAGTTGGTCAACAATCTGAGCAGAAGTTGGAGATGGGCAGTGCTTAACTAGATATAACTGATTAATTGGTCACCAATCAGCATGAGTAGAAGTTAGGAGTTGCCAGTGCTAAGCTAGATGTAGTTGACTAGTTGGTTATCAGTCTTTATGAATAGAATTTGGAGGTAGACAATGCTCAACTATACATAGTTGCAGCTCAGACTGGTGCATTGGTTGGCCCCAGGGCTTGGTGGGCCCATTTCAGAGAGAAAAGCAGAGAAAAAGAGGCAGAGAGCAAGAGGCAATGTGCAATAGTCATATGCAATATGTGCAGTCTTGCACAATAGCTGTATAATAGCCTCTAATAATTAACTCCCATAGTGGACCCCAAGAATCAACTCCACTTGTTGGGCTTCAAGAATAAGCTTTACTGGTGGGCCCCAGTCACCCAAATCTGACATTGTGCAATTGACTGGTTGGTTACCAATGTGTATGAGCATAAATTCAGGTATACATATTATAGGCAGTAGATATTCAGCTCAACATCATATAGATGACTATAAATAATATCAGCTATCTGTCTCTGCTAAAACATCACTCAATTGTCTCCAGTAGTTTGTGGTACCGTCATCATGGTGAAGGTAATGCTTGATAAAAGTCTACAAAACCTTTTAAACCAATACATTTATATATGACAATTTCTCACTATATATAAATATCTTATATAGTGAGCATTGAGCTGCTATGGAAACAGGCGCTTTCTCTACAGGAATGTCCACATGCTGACGTTGAGTCTCATGGCAGCCGGCAATAACAGTGATTGAAGGCGACAAATTAAACACTCCATCGTGTCACTGGGGACATTAATTAAGTACCAAAATATTTCAAGTAAAAATATGTCTGGTAGATCAGTGTTACTCAAACCGTGAGGCCCCCCCAAGTCATAGGGAGTCATAGCTGAGGAAGCTGTTGCAAAAGAAATGATCATGCACTGAACAAGCTCTTCTGTGGTTGGATCACCACATAACTGGCTCCTTTTCTGCTTATTGTAGTGATCTTCTGGTCTCAGGAGACAAATGTTGACTTTAATTGAGGTACTTGAAACATGTTGACATTGACCAATGAACAATGGAGATAGAGAGAAAGATTGAGATGCCTTGTTGTAGATCACTTCATCTCGATAGCTCAATATGATCAAAGCTTACACTTCCATGCATGGGATAACCAACGCAGGAGTGTTGCATGGCTTTGGATTAATTAATGAAAATTTGGAGTCATGCAACTATCCCACCACCCAACTCAATGAACAGTTGTGCAGCTGTCCATCAACCATGACATAACAGTAGCAACATGTCTGTGGGGTGGGATTGCCACCTGACTGGTGGGTGATATCATTGTATGAAGCAAATTTTTTGAGGCCATTATATCTAAATGAGCCATAAACCACCTTTAACTTCTTCTCCTGCAGACAAGTGATCAACTAGTCAACCACATCTTGTTGGGCATTGACCATCTCCACTTTCTGCACCTAGAGATTGGAACAACAAGTTAATTGTTAGATCCAGAATGTTGTAGACTACATGGTTGCTGAGTCAATGTTTGTATTGGCAACTTCTTACCATGGCATACCCATCACATGCCATTTGTTGGGTTGACTGTAAAATGCACAAGAAGGCTTGTTTCTTAGGTGGCACCTATTACATAGTCTGTATAAGACTATAAAAAATATTGGGGCAGTTCACTATGGTGATTGCCCTAGACTTCTGACCTCAAAAATGTGAACACCTTGCATCACATTAATTAAGTGCTCTAGACATTTTTTTGCTTAATGAGAGCATGGCTTAGTGACAAGTTTTGGCCAAACATTGCAACAAAATTGGTGGTATAAAGATAAACAAATCTTAAAATGGGCAAAATGTGCCATAGAGCATGACCCAACTTGACAAAATTGGCCTGGTCCTAGACTATCAGTCTAAGTTTACACTGTCTAAGTTTTGTTCAGTATTAGGAGATCTATCCCACTGCCATTATAACATCTCTTGATGTCAGTGAGTACAATCACTACTGTCACTATCACAAATCTGAAAACCTATGCTCCAACAAACACAGGGTATATTGCAGAACTCTAGCCTCTCAGTGTAAACAAGGCAGGTTCTATTCTGAAAATTCTTAAAAATGGGAACCAGAAGCCACATTGAGTTCAGAACGTTGCATTATGGAACCAAAAAGCACAGTGGTAAGGATGGCGGACACGGATCCCTAAGCAAAAGTGATTTTAAACCCCCTTTTCTGGGGCACTGCATTACTAACCACCTTCACCAGGAGGACCTAGTGCCAAATCTCATTTTTATTACTTGGGTCCATTTTTCACTTTGCATGTTAACATTTTGGCAGCAATAATAATAATCTTGTACATTTTACAGTCAACCCAACAAATGGCATGTGATGGGTATGCTATGGTAAGGAGTTGCCAATACATATAATACATATTGCCAATACAATAAGCGTAATCTAAGGAGCCCCAGGTCTTCACTACCTGTTCTTGAAGTTGATCTTGTCCTAATTTTTATATGGTGGAGGTTCCCACCACTAATTAAAATTAGGACAAGATCAATGTCAAAAACAGGTAGTGGATCCTCTATCGTAGCCACGAGTCTAGACACAAGGTCACATTGAGGAGCATAATCTAAGGAGCCCCAGGTCTTCACTTCTAAACATCTCATACAAAGGGGCTTAGACTCCGCTGCAGGGAACTCCCAGGTCAATACCCCCGACGTGGTCATTCTCAGTTACAGTTGGCGTGCAGACATGGTGCAGAAGGATCCGGCAAAGACATAGTCAGGACAAAAGCAGAAGGTCAGGATAGGCAGCATTCAATTGTAAACCAGTCACAGGCAGAAGGTCAAGACAGGCGGATTTCAGTTGTAAACTGGTTAGGAATAGCAGAAAATCAAAAACAGGATTGAAGCCAAATGCTGGCTCGCATCACCAAAATGCAGCAACAAACTGGCAATGGTGAAGTGGTGGTGGGGGGAACTCTTAAATAGACAGAAGTCTCAGAGCATTGGCTATGGCAAAGCTGAGTGGCGCTTTCTGGCCCTTTAAACCAGGGTGGGTGCACACGTGTGCCCTAAAGAGCACTCTGAGGCAGCAAGCCAGCAAGAGGAATGGACAGTAGCTACAGTAGTGTCAGTAGCTACAGGTACCAGCTGTGGTGCGAACCGTGACAGAAAGGCGGCCGAGGAGAACGGCATGCCGGCCACAGCAAGGAAGTACACAGGCGTGTCCATCACTGCAAGCACCAGCTGCCGCACAAGTCGTGGCAATCAATTTGGAATTGGTTTCCACTCCCGAAGGGCTCCACCGATATGAAAACTGTAGATCTATATAATGTTCGCCAATTACCCAGGAATTGCATGGCCGCTCATACTGTATGGTAGTATGGCCCATGTGTACATATAGCACATATCTTTTTGTCCATTGTCCATCTGCAAAATTATTGATTTGTAAAAGTGAGCACACTCCGACAATTCCCCCACAGTAACCAGCAGTACTGTAATAACGCTATGACTTGCCTCTGTGCTGGTTTCCCGTCGTGCATTGTTTTTTTTTTTTGCACAGTGTTTCTACAGGAATCAAGAAACCAACAATCTGTATTTTTAAAGGTAATGAAGCTACAGTATGCTGCCCGCATGGTAAAAGGGAATCAGCACATGGTACATGCTGGGCTGCGAGCCAGTGTGCATATATTGTAAAGCAGCACTCACATCAGGAGCATAAGCAGAATACATTGCTGGCTGCATGTGAAGCTCTGTGCAGAGAAGCGTATGGGTCTTGGGGCATAAGTTCAGCTTTTCCTGGCACCGGCACTTACAGCACTTACCATAAGCAAGCTACAATGACCTCAGGATATAATATTCTAACTGTACAATGGCCTTTTCTGGGACATTGTATGAACCACACTCAACATAAAATGTCCCAGACACTGCTGATCTGCGGCAGATGTGATTGATGAAAGATCCAACCAATTATCACGAACACTTTACTTGTAAAACCTTTGTATTTGTGTAGTACATGCAGTGATTGGTGGTCTATAGCGCCTCCCTACAGTACAGTGCGGTACTACATGTCCTGTACTGCTCTTACATGTATTAGTGAGGCACATGCAATGATTGGCGGTCTATAGCACCTCCCTACAGTACAGTGCGGTACTACATGCCCTGTACTGCTCTTACATGTATAAGTGAGGCACATGCAGTGATTGGTGGTCTATAGCACCTCCCTACAGTACAGTGCGGTACTACATGTCCTGTACTGCTCTTACATGTATTTGTGAGGTGCATGCAGTGATTGGTGGTCTATAGCACCTCTCTACAGTACAGTGCAGTACTACATATCCTGTACTGCTCTTACATGTATTCCTGAGGTGCATGCAGTGATTGGCGGTCTAGTAGCGCCTCTCTACAGTACAGTACTACATGTCCTGTACTGCTCTTATATGTATTAGTGAGGTGCAGGCAGGGATTGGCAATCTATAGCACCTCTCTACAGTACAGTGTGGTACTACATATCCTGTACTGCTCTTACATGTATTCCTGAGGTGCATGCAGTGATTGGCGGTGTAGTAGCGCCTCTCTACAGTACAGTGCGGTACTACATGTCCTGTACTGCTCTTACATGTATTAGTGAGGTGCATGCAGTGATTGGTGATCTACAGCGCCTCTTTACAGTACAGTGAGGTACTACATGTCCTGTACTGCTCTTACATGTATTTGTGAGGTGCATGGAGTGATTGGCGGTCTATAGCTCCTCTCTACAGTACAGTGCGGTACTACATGTCCTGTACTGCTCTTACATGTATTAGTGAGGTCCATGCAGTGATTGGGGGTCTATAGTACCTCTCTACAGTACAGTGCGGTACAACATGTCCTGTACTACTCTTACATGTATTAGTGAGGTGCATGCAGTGATTGGCGGTGAAGTATCGCCTCTCTACAGTACAGTGCTGTACTACATGTCCTGTACTACTCTTACATGTATTAGTGAGGTGCATGCAGTGATTGGTGATCTACAGCGCCTCTTTACAGTACAGTGAGGTACTACATGTCCTGTACTGCTCTTACATATATTTGTGAGGTGCATGGAGTGATTGGCGGTCTATAGCTCCTCTCTACAGTACTACATGTCCTGTACTGCTCTTACATGTATTAGTGAGGTGCAGGCAGGGATTGGCAATTGTAGGGGATTAGTCCCAATGGCAGGCTTACGCAAGCAGGACCTCAGTCTATATTTGTGCAAACAACGGGTGCGTTTATTGGCTTGGCATCTGTTTCTCCAACAACACAAGCAGCAAACAAAACAAAAAAGGCTCACTTCAGCCAACACCCAGGTGTTTCACCACAGTCTTTAGGCGCAACCCCTGGCACCTCTCGCAGGCACAGTCTGTATTGCCCACACGGGCTCTCACCCTTCCAGCGTGGTGTAAGGCACAGCTCCTTGAAAGGACCTTAGAGCTTTCCTCAGCCTCCAAGGTGGTTACTCTCTGGTAACTAGAAGGGAACTGAATAAAAAACACCTAGCTTACCTGATCTCCAGGCTTACATAGGCCATCCTAAACTCCGGCCTGGATCCCGGAGTGGGAGCAGTCATCCCACCCCACTCTTTGACTGCTCCAGTGAAGGCCGACCCAGACTTGCTGCTGTTGCAGCCAAACTAACTTTAAACGTATCAGTGGCCTAATGCCGCTGACACAGAATTATCTGGCCTTCACTCCACCAAAGACAGGAATTTTGGTGGCACATATCTCCCATCTATCACAAGGCCTTGTGCCTTCCTACACAGTCTATAGCACCAACTCTACAGTACAGTGCAGTACTACATGACCTGTTCTGCTCTTGCATGTATTAATGAGGTGCATGCAGTGATTGGTGGTCTATAGCGCCTCTCTACAGTACAGTGCGGTACTACATGTCCTGTACTGCTCTTACATGTATTAGTGAGGTACATGCAGTGATTGGTGGTCTATAGCGCCTCTCTACAGTACAGTGTGGTACTACATGTCCTGTACTGCTCTTACATGTATTAGTGAGGTACATGCAGTGATTGGTGGTCTATAGCGCCTCTCTACAGTACAGTGTGGTACTACATGTCCTGTACTGCTCTTACCTGTATTAGTGAGGTGCATGCAGTGATTGGTGGTCTATAGCGCCTCTCTACAGTACAGTGCGGTACTACATGTCCTGTACTGCTCTTACATGTATTAATGAGGTGCATGCAGTGATTGGAGGTCTATAGCGCCTCTCTACAGTACAGTGTGGTACTACATGTCCTGTACTGCTCTTGCATGTATTAATGAGGTGCATGCAGTGATTGGAGGTCTATAGCGCCTCTCTACAGTACAGTGCGGTACTACATGTCCTGTACTGCTCTTACATGTATTAGTGAGGTGCATGCAGTGATTGGCAGTCTATAGCACCTCTCTACAGTACAGTGCAGTACTACATGTCCTGTAGTGCTCTTACATGTATTAGTGAGGTGCATGCAGTGATTGGTGGTTTATAGCGCCTCTCTACAGTACAGCGTGGCACTACATGTCCTGTACTGCTCTTACATGTATTAGTGAGGTGCATGCAGTGATTGGTGGTCTATAGCGCCTCTCTACAGTACAGTGTGGTACTACATGTCCTGTACTGCTCTTACATGTATTAATGAGGTGCATGCAGTGATTGGAGGTCTATAGCGCCTCTCTACAGTACAGTGCGGTACTACATGTCCTGTACTGCTCTTACATGTATTAGTGTGAGGTGCATGCAGTGATTGGCAGTCTATAGCACCTCTCTACAGTACAGTGCAGTACTACATGTCCTGTAGTGCTCTTACATGTATTAGTGAGGTGCATGCAGTGATTGGTGGTTTATAGCGCCTCTCTACAGTACAGCGTGGCACTACATGTCCTGTACTGCTCTTACATGTATTAGTGAGGTGCATGCAGTGATGGGTGGTCTATAGCACCTCTCTACAGTACAATGCGGTACTACATGTTCTGTACTGCTCTTACATGTATTAGTGAGGTGCATGCAGTGATTGGCAGTCTATAGCGCCTCTCTACAGTACAGTGCAGTACTACATGTCCTGTACTGCTCTTACATGTATTAGTGAGGTACATGCAGTGATTGGCGGTCTATAGCGCCTCTCTACAGTACAGCGTGGCACTACATGTCCTGTACTGCTCTTACATGTATTAGTGAGGTGCATGCAGTGATTGGTGGTCTATAGCGCCTCTCTATAGTACAGTGCAGTACTACATGTCCTGTACTGCTCTTACATGTATTAGTGAGGTGCATGCAGTGATTGGCGGTCTATAGTTCCTTTCTACAGTGCAATGTGGTACTACATGTTCTGTACTGCTCTTACATGTATTAGTGAGGTGCATGCAGTGATTGGCGGTCTATAGCGCCTCTCTACAGTACAGTGCAGTACTACATGTCCTGTACTGCTCTTACATGTATTAGTGAGGTACATGCAGTGATTGGCGGTCTAGTAGCTCAACCCAACAGTACAGTGCGGTACTACATGTCCTGTACTGCTCTTACATGTATTAGTGAGGTGCATGCAGTGATTGGCAGTCTATAACTCCTCTCTACAGTACAGTGCAGTACTACTTGTCCTGTACTGCTCTTACATGTATAAGTGAGGTGCATACAGTGATTGGTGGTCTATAGCACCTCTCTACAGAACAGTGCGGTACAACTTGTCCTGTACTGCTCTTACATGAATTAGTGAGATGAATCCAGTGATTGGTGTTCTATAGCACCTCTCTACAGTACAGTGCGGTACTACATGTCCTGTACTGCTCTTAGATGTATTAGTGAGGTGCATGCAGTGATTGGTGGTCTATAGCTCCTCTCTACAGTACAGTGCGGTACTACATGTCCTGTACTGCTCTTACATGTATCAGTGAGATGCATGCAGTGATTGGTGGTCTATAGCGCCTCTCTACAGTGCAGTGCGGTACTACATGTCCTGTACTGCTCTTACATGTATTAGTGAGGCGCATGCAGTTATTGGCGGTCTATAGCACCTCTCTACAGTATAGTGCGGTACTACATGTCCTGTACTGCTCTTACATGTATTAGTGAGGTGCATGCAGGGAATGTGGGACTATAGAGCCGCTCTACAGTACAGTGTGGTACTACATGTCCTGTACTGCTCTTACATGTATTAGTGAGGTGTTTGCAGTTATTGGAGGTCTATAGCGCCTCTCTACAGTACAGTGCAGTACTACATGTCCTGTACTGCTCTTACATGTATTAGTGAGGTGCATGCAGTGATTGGAGGTCTATAGCTCCTCTCTACAGTACAGTGCGGTACTACATGTCCTGTTCTGCTCTTACATGTATTAGTGAGGTGCATGCAGTGATTGGAGGTCTATAGCGCCTCTCTACAGTACAATGTGGTGCTACATGTCCTGTTCTTTTTCAGTATATGAGTGCTCAGTGTTGGGGGTCTTTTTACACCCTCAAAAGAATGTGGGGACTAATTTCCTTTACTGGTTTTTAATTTTAAGTGGGTGAAAAGGATTGGCAGTTATGCACCTTTACAGTTCAGGCGGTACTACATGTCCTGTACGTCTTACATGTATTAGTAGGTGAAAATGCAGTGATTGGGGTCTTAGCCCCCTTCCTACAGTACAGTGCGGTACTAAATGTCTTTGTTTTGTTTACATGTATTGTGAGGTGCTGCAGTGTTGGAGGTTCTATAGGTTTCCTACAGACGTGTGGTATAATGTCCTGTTCTGCTCTTAATGTATAAGTGAGGTGCATGAAAATTTGGGTTTGGTTCTAAGTCGGATATACAGGGCCCGTACTGTTTACATGTATTGTGAGGTGCATGCAGTATTGGGGGGTCTTTATTTATTTATGTTTTTTGGGCGGGCCTACTGCACTGCTGTGTCCAGGGGCCCATAATGCTGCTGAGACAGCCTTGAAGTGGAAGTGACGTCTATGTGTAACACTAATAAATACACTTTGAATATTATCTCTGTGCTTTATCTTCTCTGTGTACACTATCCTACTATTGTGACATCACTGTGTATTATCCTGTACTGTACATCATGTGTTTTTATTGTATGTGACATCACTGTGTAATTTTTCCCCGTATGGAATCATGTTGTTATCCCGTTGTGACATCACTGTGTTTTTAAACCCCGTTCTGTGAATACTGTGGTTTTATCCTGTCTGTGACATCAAAGTGTATTTCCCCCTTACTGTGACATCTTGTGTATTTTCCTGTACTGTGAACACTGTTATTATTTGTATGTGACATCACTGTGTTTATCCCCGTCTTTGAAATCATGTTATTATCTCTTATTGACTCCTTTGGGATTCCGATGGTGTCACTGTGTATTATCTGTTGTGATTTTCCTGGGGGGGGGGGGGGGGGGGGGTTTTTTTTCTTACTGTGAATGACTTGTGAATTATCTGTGCTTTAACCCTCTATTGGGGTGCTTGTGCTTTTAACATTTTGGGAACCTTATTGTATACCCTTTGGGTGTGCATCTTTGATTGTGATTCATGTTATACCTATTCACATACTCTGACATCACTGTATACATTGTTCCTAGGCTTTCAGAAATCTAAAATAATATTTCCATGTTGTAAACTTGCTGTTGAAGCGAGTCTTATTAGGGTGGGACCTTTCTTCAGGTTTTTCTGTGGTGCCCCAGGGTTCCTTGTCCTTGCACAGAACCTTAATTCCAGCTGCTAATATGCCAATGTATGTTGCAGCCATGTCCATGTGAAATGACTAAGTGGGAAAAGCTAAAGTGCCCCCCTTTCCACGGGCCCCACACCGGCTCCATGACCAGTGTAGGACTGGGGTACCTAGGGTCCACAAGTGGAGTTGATTCTAGGGGCCCACCAGTTGTGCATTTCTGGGCCCACCGGTGAAGTTGACTCTAAGGGCCCCCCAGTTGAGCTGTTTCTGGGCCCACAGGTGGAGTTCATTCGAGAAGCCCCCCAGTTGAGCTTTCTCTGGGCCCACCGGAGGAGTTTATTTTAGGGACCCACCAGTTGAGTTGTTTCTGGGCTCACTGGTGGAGTTTATTTTAGGGGCCCACCCTACAGCTACGGTAAATGACTGTACATGCCTCTTGCATTTTTCCTCTATTCTTCCCTTTTGCCTCTTGAGGTGTATATGTGTTAAAATACTCTCCGGTCTACCATGCCCAGGGGCCCACCGGTGGTTTCCCCTATTCCCCTGTGGACCTGTCCGAGCCTGTCCATGACCGTCCTCTGTGGTGTCTACCTTACATCTATTCTTCTTGCAGGCCAATCTAGTGAAGACACAGCTCTCCTTGTTTGCTGAGTGGTATGTTTGCTATCAAATACCTTGTTCCCGTCCTCTTGTTTTATATTAGTTCCAGTATTCTCTTCCGTCTTTGCTTGCTATGCATCTTCCTTGTATCGGGCAGGGAATTTAGTTAAAAACACGAAAACCTGTCTCGTCTCACCCAACACATTAGGAAATATGCTGCAGCTCAGGCCTTGCTGAGCCACCGAACAGAAGAACATGATTTGATTTGGTTGCACATTCTCGTAATCTCGGAGAAGATTATAGCTGCAAATCACAGCGTCCCGGCTGATTGTTACTCAAGTCTTAAACATTCGGGTAGAGGAGACGGTGCGGCAGGCGGGGAGGTGGACTGGGGATAGGAATTAAAGAGAGAGTAGATCCACTTCAACAAACTAAACATCTTGCAGACGACGAGCCAAGAGGACGGTTAACATGTTACACGGCTGACTGAGCCACATGAAATGAGTTGTGAAAATGCAGGATGAGTGGATTGATTAAACGTATCATCCTGTGCAGTGTAGCAGCAGAAAGCAAATAGCAGAACTCATGCAAGATTAGGCTTTACTAAATAAAACCTTTCCATTGTTCAAGAACCAAGATTCCTCTTCCCAAATATATATATTACAACAAATCTACCTAACCCCGGTGTCATATCAATGAGCAGACATATTGTAAGACTGCCCTCGTCTTATCCTACACCCTCTATGAGGGTAGGACACATCCACATGGACAGACACAGCAATAGCACCTGACCCTCAGTGCCTAGGAGCCCATGGTCCATTCGGTCACGTGCGCCGAGGTATAGGTTGTCTTTATTCTAGATGTGTTTGTCTTTTTGGGTGTCTGGTTTATATGCTTACTGTATTATATGTAGGTGGGGCCAGAGCTGGGACAAGGTATTGTGGTGCCCCAGGCAAATAAGTCACAGAGCACCCCCCAAATGGAAAATCAGCCCTCTTCATGCCTCCTTGCGCCCCTTTTCTGCCTTGGATGAAGTGGCGCCCTAGGCGGTCACTTACATTATCTTTGTCTACTCATAAAATTCAGCCCACTTCATTCCTCCTTGCACCCAGTTTCTGCCTGGGATAAAGTGGCGCCTTAGGCGCTCACTTACTGTCGCCTACCCATAAAATTCAGCTCACTTCATGCCTCCTTGCGGCCCTTTTCTGCCTTGACTGAAGTGGCGCCCTAGGCGGTCACTTACTTTTGTATACCCATAAAGTTCAGCCCACTTCATGCCTCCTTGCGGCCCTTTTCTGCCTTGGATGAAGTGGCACCCTAGATGCTCCTAGGCCTACCTTCGCCTACCTATCGCCCCGGGCTTAGGTGGTGCCGTAGATCAACTTCTTCTGATTATTTTTGGAGGGGTCTTGGTTAATGTCTTGAGCCTTTTTGGGCCATTTAACTGATTTTATGTGTTTCTTTTGACCATGTAAAAACTTTTTGTATTTTGATGTTATCTGTTTTGGTGAGCACCTGTAGCTTATGTCTATTTTGTTATTGGACTTGATGCAAAGAGATATGACATGATGAGCTAAAAGATCCTCCCTTTTCCATTTGGACCTGATACATCAGGTCATTATATGAATTTTAATGGGCCCTGTGTAATTCTTCATTTCCCCTGTGGAGGCGCAACAGGGAAATTCAACTCTTGCTTCCAGGTTTACCTATTATTATTTGCTTGGGGTCCAAATGGAAACCTCTTTAACCAATGTCAGACTGTGACACTTGGGGCCCACAGTAGGTTGATTCCTGGGGCCCACAGTATGTTGATTCTTTAGGCCCACCAGTGGAGTTGATTCTTGGGGCCCACCAGTGGAGTTGATTCTTGGGGCCCACCAGTGGAGTTCATTCTCAGGGCCCACCAGTGCAGTTGATTCTTGGGGCCCAAGAGAAGAGTTAATTCTTGGGGCCCACCAGTGGAATTGATTTTTGGGGTCCACTAGTGGAATTGATTCTAGCAATTCACAAGTAGAGTTGATTATTGGGTCCCACCAGTGGAGTTGATTTTTGGGGTCCACTAAAGGAGTTGGTTCTTGAGGCCTACCAGCACAGTTAATTTTTGGGGCCCACCAGGGCAGTTATCTCTTGGGGCCCACCTTATAGCTACTGCACATGACTGTGTATATTGCACATCATTATAACTTTCTGCCTCTCTTTCTCTGCCTTTCCTCCTGAAAAGCAGACCCAAATCTGTCATACCTAGGGGCCCACATGACCAGGTGCCTACTGTGGATTCCCTTTGCTCATTTTTGGTCCAATCTTAGCTACCTTTGAACCCTTGGTATTTATCAGATATAGATTTACAATATTGCTGCTATACACTTATTATAAACCACCATAAATTACATCAAAGGAGTGGTACAGGTGTAGAAGCTGTCCCCACACCATCAGCAGTAGAAGTGTATTACTGGAGATAGCTCACACCCCAGACATGTAATCCTTTGATGGGACTGGGCAGAATGGTTAGATAGAGGAAGGTGGCTTCCTCTATTACCCCTCTTGCTGCAATCACAGGATGCTGATAGATAGTCATAGAAGGCAGGTTTCTGAGTAAAGTCTCCAGATCAACCATTTTTGTAATTTTTACCTGACAGACATACAGCAGTACACTGCAATACAGAAGCATTGCAGTGTATCATAACGTATAAGTGATCATAAAATTGCAAAGTCATGTCCCTTATCGGGATAAAACAAGTGAAAATGTTAAATAACATTTTAAATAAAATTATATAAAGCAATAAAGAAAAAAAATTCAAGAATCATAAAACATGAGAAGCTACACATACAGTAAATACATAATGATCTATATTTAAAAAAAAAAAAAACTCAACAGTATATTTAATTGATCTAAATGTTGATTGTACCCTCCCCCTAAAATGGTGCAAATAAAAATTACACAATAGTAAGAAGAGTAATAAGAAAAGTGCACATGTCATTTATACCACATGATGAACTATGTCAAGAAATAATCCCTAAAAAGTGTGAAAATGCTGTTTTTTTCTCATTCCCTACCATGATTTTTTTTTTTATTACATTATACGCACCCCATAATGATGCCATTGGAACCTACAACTCGTCTAGCAAATAAAAACTAGCCCCGTACGATCTCGTCAGCTGAAAAGTTAAAATGTTATGTCTCTCGGAAGGCGGGGAGGCATAAACGAAAAAAAATGTCTATTGCCTCAAGGCCCAATATGTTGCAACGCGAGTTACAGCTTCTCACATCACAAATAATGCTGTATATTTTATAGTATATTACAGTGTGAACAAACCTTATAGGATTATTAGATTATATATCAAACATAAAAGTCATATCGTTCAGGTGGAGGGCTCGCACACAGACTGAGCTGGAGCCCCTGAGACTTAAAGGGGACGTTTCCTTTATTCAGCCCCTTCAAGTTCTGCCTCTGCTCAGGATATATTGCATGTAAAGCTGTAGATCGATGCAAAAGGCAAGAAGAGGGAATATTTAAAGGGAATGTGTCATCAAAAAATGAGTTATTGTTTAAGTACCATTTTTATGTTAAATACATTTTTAGGAATTTCTGGTTGTTGTTGTTTTTTTAATTTTTCATATCACTTTCAATATTTTTTTAATAATTCTTAAGTCTTGCAGTTTTCACTTTGGCCACTAGGCCTTGTTTGCACTGCTTTAACAGCAGTTAGAGAGATGCTGTCCAGCAGCTTCTGGCACATAGGAGACTTAAGACTGACTCAGTCCCATTCACTTCTATAGGAGAGTTTTCTAGTCATGCTCTGTGACCTGGGAAGAAGTCAGTGTGCAGGGAAGTGAAAGTCACAGTTCACCATATCTCCTCTTGTGACTGGTGGATCCTGTGTTATCTTTGCACACTTGTGTCTCCTTTCAGGTTGACCCTCTTTGTGCTGATAATGAGCAGACAACTGATAATCTTTCTGTACAGAACAGGAAGTGTCAGACAATTATTAGGCCTAGTGGCCAAAGTGAAAACTGCAGGACTTAAGGATTATTAAAGAAATATTGAAAGTGATATGGAAAATTAAAAAGAAAAAAAAACAAAAATTCTTAAAAAATGTATTGAACATAAAAATGTGAGCTAAACAATAAGTCATTTTTTGATGACACATTCCCTTTAAAGGGTTTGTTCATGTCCTAGAAAAATTAATATGATGTTATAGGGGCCCCATTAAAAAAAAAAAACAATTTATACCCACTTTCCACCGATCTCTGGATACAGCCCCCTCTACATTGTTTTACTTCCGTACGGGGACGTCACTACTACAGCCACTGATTGGCTGCACCGGTCCCGTGGGTTTACTTACATCACTGTTTGGAGCTGTTCATTTCTAAACAGGGATGAGAGGCATGTGACCACTATGTCCAATCAGCAACTGCAGCGCCCAATCAGAAGTGACAGAATATAAACTGAAGACTGGGGAGAGCCAGCGCTGTACCCGTGACCCAGAGGAGGTTTTTTGGTTTAATGGGGCCCCTGCAGCATAAAACTAATTTTTTCTCAAAATTTTTCTTATTCCTTTTAACAAACTTTACAGTAATATGCTATGATAGTCTATTTAGGACCTACAGCCCAAAGCAACAGTCTGTCTTCAGCCACACACCTGTAGGACGGGAGTCTTCCTCCCTGTCCACACGTCTCCTTCCTTTGTTATACTGATGTAACTTACACTCTGGCTACACCTTACACCAGCTTTCTTGCTGTACTTTCTACTGGGACTTCTCACTGTCAGTATTTCTTGGGCTCTGGGTTTTAACTCCTTAACGACTGGCCACCGTCTTTTGACGTCGCGCATTTCAGGTCGTTCGTCTGCAGTGACGTCAGCGAGTTTATGGCTCCTGGCACCGCAGCAGCACTGAGATCGGGGCTGTACTACACAGCCGGGTTCCCAGCGCAGCTCCTGCAAGCGCCGGGGGGAGGAGGGGGAGGGGACCTCCGCTCCCCGGTGCTTTAACAATTTGATTGCCGCGGATCATCACTGCAGAGCAATCAAAGGGTTTCCCTGCTCTGTTGGGTGCTCGGAACACCCTCATAGATATAAATGATGTGTTGTCTGTTTTCTGCAGGTCAGTACGATTCTGGCGATACCAAATATGTGGGGTTTTCGTTATGCTTTAGTACTTTTAAAAAAAATAAAAATATTTTTTAACTTTGTGCTGCAGCGCCATTGTGTGCGGCCAATAACTTTTTCTTTTATGTTTCCACCCAAGGACCTGATTTAGGTGTAGTCTTTATTGCTACTATTTTGGGATACATGTGACTTTTTGATCATGTTTTATTCCAATTTTTTGGGGATGTGACCCAAAAAAAACACAATTTTAATATTTGGAATTTTTTTTCTTCTGCAGTGTTGAACAGATGAGAAAAATGATGTTATATTTTATTAAATCTGACTTTTAAGAAGGTGTCCATACCAGTTATTTATAACTTTTTCCTATCGTTAATTTTATTTTATTTTTTTAAACCTTTTTTTTGCACTTAGATTTGAAGTCCCCCTAGGGTATTTGACTACAAGGGGCTCGATCACTTTTATACCCTTCTACATTTTATAGATAATGAAGAAGGATATATCTATATGGCACATTTAACACTCCTGCCTGAAGAAGGAAGTAATAGGAGCTGTAACATGGCAGCTTTGGAAGCCTTTATTAGTCTTTCAGCTGCCATGGCAACCACTTGGCACCCTGCAATCTTATCACGAGGGGGCTCATCGGAGGTAGTCACGGTGCGCAGTGGCTCAGTGAGTGAGTCTCCTTCTTACCTACTTACCAACATTATGAAATGTTTAGGTCAGATGTCAATAAGGGCTTAAAGAGGTTTTCCCATCTGACTGTTTCATGGAGCCTGCTCTTCACAGCCAACTTCGGGCTCCCACTTCCTGTTCAGACTAGAGGTGGGTCTACAGCTTCAGGGTCCCACTTCTTGTTTAGACCATGGGTGGTTTTACAGCTTAAGGCTACCCCTTCCTGTTCAGACTGTAGGTGGTTCTACAGCTTCAGGCTCCTACTTCCTGTTCAGTCTATGGGCCGTTCTGAAGATTCAGGCTCCTTCTTCCTGTTCAGGGTGTGGGTGGTTCTAAAGCTTCAGGCTGCACCGTTCCTGTTCAGGCTCCCACTTCGTGTTCAGGCTGTGGACAGTTCTACAGCTTCAGACACCCACTTCCTGTTCAGACTATGGGTAGTTTTACAGCTTCAGCCCGCCACTTCCTGTTCTGACTGTAGATCCGGCATCCTCAAACAGTGGCCCTCCAGCTGTTGGGAAACTGCAACTACCATCATGCATTTATATAATCTATAACAGTGGGAATGATGGGAGTTGTAGTTTCCCATCAGCTGGAGGGCCACAGTTTGAGGATACTTGCTGTAGATCTACAGCTTCAGGCTTCTACTTCCTTTTCAGGCTGTGGGTGGTTCTACTGCTTCAAGCTTCCACTTCCTATTACGATTGTAGGTGGTTCTACAGCTTCAGGCTCCCACTTCCTGTTCCGGCTGTTGGCAGTTCTACAGTTTCAGGCTCCTACTTTCTGCTCAGGCTGTGAGCTGGTCTATGGCATTGACTGACATTTAAGCTCTGCTATTCCTAGCTGAGCCTATTAGAGGGACATATGTGATAGAAGGGTTTGAACAGCAGGGCAAAATGCTACAGAGCTCCAAAGGGTCAAAGCTTGTGAGTAAGAAACATGAGCTCCTTTGCTGGTGAGAAGACTCAGCAGTGGGTGACATCACCATCCGGCCACTGCTAGAGCAGAGAGAGGTGGTCGGTAACCTAGGGAACATTGTATACTAAAAGTAGGAGATAACTTCTTTAACTCTAAAGTGAAGCAATTTTAGAACGCAATTTTTTGGGTAATAGTCTTATTTAGCTTTGTGGTCAGCTGGGAGGTGTCACCTGCAGCCCCGTCTTTTGGCGCCACAGCGCTTAAGTCGGGGCCTGTCTGCACAGCTCTTTTTCAGCACAGCTCCTGCAAGCACCGGGGAGGGGGGGAACCTCCGTCCCCGTGTTTAACCCTTTGCCCCCGGGGGATCATCAACCCAAGCGAATAATGGGTTTCCCTGCTCTGTGGGTGATGGAACCACTGGTGACCCGACGAGTCGGGGAATGGGCACAGTCAGCCCTGGGGCCCTGAGTCCCCAGGGCTGTTTGAAAAACCCCCAGTCCAGGGCAGCCTGTGTGTGCGATCATGCCTGTGTAGACTGACCAGTTATAATGTATAAGTTTTAAATGAATGGAAAAAAAAAAAAAAAAAGAACACATTCTCCGTTCATGGGATTAAAAAAAAAAAAAAAATAATAAAAAAATAAAAAAAAAAAAAAGAAAAAGAAAAATTTTTAAAAAAAAATAATTTGACATACATTACACACACAAAAAACCTCACAATTGGTATCCAAGGCCCTAATAACCTGTAAATTAATCGAACAAGTTCTTAAGTGTGAAATGGGGTGGTGTAACAAAAATGTAAAAAAAAAAAAAAAAATTTGAAAAAAAATTTAAAAGAAATTCTGCGTTACTATAAGGAACTTAAAATTTCCCCCATAAAAATACAACTTGTCTCCCAATAAAACGGGCCTATACAACGCGTCATTGAAAAAATAAAAAAATTACAACTGCTGAAGGAGGCAAAAACTAAAAAAATTCCCGGTCATTTAATACTTTTCAGGTGTGCGGCTTAAAGGGGTTAATTTTTATTTATAAAGGTTTAGCAGTTAGCACCCAATGTTCTATATAATACCAAGCACTGGGAAATAACATGGCATTAATGGAAGGAATGTGCAGGGTAATGTGTTTTCTGTAATGCCCATTCACTATACATGTGACAGCCATATATCACACGGATCGCTGATACCTAAATTTAATCTCCTTTTTTTTCCCTTTACTTTGACAAATGGTGTAGCAAAAAATCCATGTGTATGAGTCCTTTCACGGGGGAAAAAAATTATTGATTTCCTTTTGGGTGATGATTGAAAAAAGGAGTCTCAGTGCCGTGTCGCTGTTTAAAATGCTCCGCGCAAAATTTTTCTTTTTACAGCCCCTAGGAAGCTCCCAGAAACTGATTGTCTTGAATGAACATACATGGAAAGGGCGAAGGGGTCTTTGAACATTTCACTGGGGCGTCAGTTTTCTCCGTTTACCGTCACAGCGAATTCATTCATATTTGGTGATCATGAAAGAACTGTGACAGAAAGACCAAAACTACATAACCATGCACCATTGCTGGAGACCACAGGTGATCTTTCTCCCTCCATCTCCGTAGCATGGAGTTGATAATGCAGAGGTGCTACAAAAAGGTAGTCCAATTTTTTAGGCCCCCTTTTTAAACAACTCTTGCACTTTAGATTTGGGGTCTGTTTTAAATTTTATCCATTTGAGCAATTCGATTAGGATTGACACCTAAACTTTTGGGCGAATTCGAAAACGTAATTTAAACACTTAACCCTAATTTGGGGTTCTTTTTATTTAAGTTTTTTCTTAGGTTTGGCTGGAATTTTAGTTCAGTTGAGCTGGAATTAGTTAGGTTGTGGGGTTAGGGGGAGCAAAAAGTGTCGTTTTGAGCAAAATTAAAATTATCAGGTTTAAGTTGGGTTAAGCATGAGGTTTCATTAGAGTTGGATCTTCCAAGAGGTGGTGGTTTACCCCTGCAAAGGTGAATTAATAGACAGTTGTAGGTGCTTTCCAGAGAAAAGGAAACACATGTTGGATTAAGTTTAGGATTAGAATTATAGTGTGGTTTAGAGTTAAAATTGAGATTAAGGCTAGCATTAAGTTAAGGTTAAGTTTGGGGTTTCAATTACAGTTAGAGTTAGAGGTTCCCAGATGATATCCAAATGTGTGGTGGTGGTCCCATGCAATGTGATGGAATAGGTGGCTGTAGGTGTTTGTAGAGGCCAGTAAACACATGCAGGGTTAAGGTCATGGTTACAGTTATAGTTTTTTAGGGCGACATGTCCCAACACGCCAACACCAGTTTTTTGTTCTAAACCCACTCTTGACGCCATATTCTTGTTGTAAATGGACTGTCGTAGACCAAAACTAGGCGCATTATACGCCGGTAACGACACTTTGTAATGCGCCTAAATATGGTGCACTGTGCGCCCCCGTCGCAAAATGCGCCTATTGAGGCGCGCTCTAACTATTTTATGCGCCCCCGTCGGGCAATGGAGCCTCGATAGACGCATACCAAATACTACCAATGATATGCTATTGTGCCGGATGTGCTGAGCAATGCGCCCTTTTTTGATGCAATGCCCCCTTTTTTGATACAATGCCCCCTTTTTTTATACAATGCCCCCTTTTTTGATGCAATGCCCCCTTTTGTGATACGATGTGCTATTTTAGGCACATTAAGTAATCTATGCAAGGTATACCTGATGCCAATTTTTAGAAAGTATCGGACTTTAAGGCGCACTTTACACTGACTTAATGCGCCTAAAACTGGCATAGATACGCACCTTTTTTCGGAATGTTGCCCATAGAGTTAAAATTAAGATTAGGGCTAGGGTTGAAGTTAGGATTAAGTTTGGGATCTCAAATAGAGTTGGGGTTAAGGTTAGGGTTTCCCAGATGTTCTTCAGATGTGTGATTGTCTACCTATGTAATACAAAGGAATAGGCAGTTGTAGCTACTTTCTAGAGGCAAGAAAACTTATATAGGGATGGGGTCAGGGTTAGAATTATAGTGTGGTCTACAGTTAAAATTACGATTAGGGCTAGGGTTGAAGTTAGGGTTAAATTTTGGGATTCAGGTGCAATTGGGTTTAGAGGTTACCATATGTTCCTCAGATGTGTGGTTGTATCCCCCATGCCATGTAAAGGAATAGGCATGTGTGGGTGCTTTCCAGAGGCCAGGAAACACATGTAGGGTAGGGGTTAGAGTTAGAATTAAAGTTTGGTTTAGACTTAAAATATAGGTTAGGGCTAGGGTTGAAGCTAGAGTTAAGCTTGGGATTTCAGTTATAGTTGGAATTAGGGCTTCCCAGATTTTACCCAGATGTGTGGTGGTGTCCCATGCAATTTGAAGGAATGTTGCCCTTTCCAGAGAAAAGAAAAACAGAATTTTTCCATCATAGACCTGAACAGGATTCGGGGTTGGGAAAATTCCGAATCCCAAATATGTTGATATAATTATACTGAACAGCTCTACTATATAACTTTGTGCTATTGAAGCTTTGACCTAAACATGAACACGTTATTATGAAAAAGTTATATCATTACCTCAGTGGTTCAGGATTAGCTTTTTTTTTTTTTTTAATTTTGGTTTCATTACAAGATTGTCTTCCAAGTTCATCATGATCTGATGTTATTTAATGTAATGGCATCCATCCAGAAAACATGGAAATGAGAAGACTAAAAGTTTGGCTCTAATTTTTACTATATTATCTATAGAAAATTTTGGGTCTGAATGGTTTATTTTACTTGCGTATTATCCACATGGGGGGGATATGTAGAGAGATCCCTATGAGCATATCCCCTTTTCCCTTGGACTGAAAGAAGTAAAGAAATAACCCCGCACGCTTTTAAATAAGAAATTAGGGAGGCGAGGAAATGGAAATTTGGAAATCAGGCGCTCATGGGCATAAATTAAAAAAGGGGGGAAAAAAGTGAATAATTGATTTTATTTTGGGGAAATGGCTCCTGCAAGGGTGAGATATTTAGGCAGGAAGTGAACAGTTTAGTTTTTAAAATTTTTTTGGGAGGCGGATAAATGGGCAAGAATAAGGGGGCTGGGAGTTTTGAATAAAAATTTGGGGGGGTAGGGCAGGGGAACCCCCATAACAGAGTGCAGATTTTCCTGACAAAAATGGTCCAGGGTGATGAGCACCTAGGTCTCATCAAAGTGTGTGTGGGAGGTGATTAGTTCCATCTGAACCGACCCCAAGAAAAGGTTCGTAGTACAAATTTCTAAGCAAGTTCCTGTGCTTTTATAGAAAGGTGTGGGGGACGCAGGGCATTTTACTTATTTTCTTGGGCCGTTTTTAATGCAGATTTTTCAGAGTACCCATGTCAACCCCTGTCCACCATCCAAAGTGCCTACAATCCTACAATGGGTAACTGAGCATCAGAACAGGAGCATGGAGCAATGAAAGTAGGTAGCCAGGGCGAAAAATCATGTTTTACGTCATGTTGACGGGGGTTTTTGGGGGGGGTGTCACTTATCTAGGGGGGGAAAAGGTGTTTAAACGGATGCACTAGGGAAGAAAACAAGATTTGGGGAGGGTGTGATGGACAATGTTCTGCTAGAAAACCTCAGGTCCTAGCATCATTTGGATGCTACAGTGACACGTACCACCTACCTTCAAGACCACCCCATCATGGCAGCAGGATTGCCTAATGGCAGTGCCATGTTTCAGAAGATAATTTCCCGGACACACTGCAAAAACTGTTCAGGAATGAGGAATGTGACAAAGGGTTCAAGGTGGTGACTTGGCCTCCAAATTTTCAAGATCTTAATCTGATTGAACATCTATAGGATGTGCTAGAAAAACAAGTTGGATCCATGTAGACTGCACCTCACAACTTACAAGACATATAAGATCTGCATCTAAGGTCATGGAATAGAATCCACAGGACACCTTCAGAGGTCTTATGAAGTAAATATCTCAATGGGTTACAAATGTTTTGGTGACGTGAAAGTTAGATACGTAATAACTTATTAGACCTAATGGCATGTCCTATAGATGGACGCATAGGGGAACATGTATGAACAGGACTGCGACAGTTAACTTCCATGCGTTGAGCCAAAAACCCGTAGTGGCCCCTGTCCGACAGATATATATGCTATGCCAAAATCTGACGCATGCTATCACAAACCGGACACTTTTGTATGTTACAGTTCTACAATGCGCCACATGAATTTCAGACACAACACAATATCAGCAGCATTTTATAAACACACAAAAAAGCAGTCAAATGGAATACAGGAATTTGTCAGAAAATGGCGTTGTGGCAAAAATAAAAAAAAAATAAAAAGTTTGGATTTTTTTTTATGTTACCAAAACATAACGAAAATCCTACATGTTTGGTATTGCCGGACTCATATCAATCTGCAGGATACAGATAAAACATCATTTATAGTAAAGATTGAACGTCATAAAAACAAAACTCCCGCAAACATGGCAGAGCTACGCTTTTTTTTCACATTTTGCCCCACTTAGAATTTTTTTGCATTTTTCCCAGTATATTCTATGGTAAAGTAAGTGACACTATCCAAACCACATAAGCCCAACTAAGATATAAGGGGGGGGCATACCCAAAATATAGTATGATATAAATGCCTGGTTATACAACATATATCAGAGAAAACCACATTAAAAATGTATACCTAGGACCAATTAAAAACTATACCTTTATAAATATATCATTAAAACCTAGATACAAGGACAAAAAACTAAAGCAATCCCTACACTTATCCCTAAACAAACAGTACCACCACTACCTAGCCAATTAAAGCGGGGTGACTGCCCCGTTAAGGGCGCCCCCACCAGGAACCTAGACTATCGAATCCTACTATTGCCCTAATACAAAACTATAAAACCATAAAGTGGCCAATAATAATAATGCAGAAAAGTGTCCAAACAGAAATATGCTATAATATAAATATAAGGAAATTCCCTATAAATATACCATATGATAACCTAACAGAAATAAATAAACCTGATACGATAGTCACACAAAAACTCCTAAAGAGTAAACAATCAAATAAATCTGATGCCATTCAGTAAATGACACCAAAAGAAAGTACATATTGATCCGCAACATAAAAATCCTCTTATGTCTATGTATTTAAAAAAATTAAAAAGTTATGGATCGGGGAAAGCGCGAGAAAAAAGGGGCTGACAAAATAAAAAAATAGTGCGGCGGAAGGGGTTTAATCAGAGCAGAGTGTAGTGGGCCCTTTCCCATGAAAAATGGAGGCTGAACGAAAACAAGGGTAAATTTATAATGGGTCTGCCCCAAATATCGGGCTCTTTTCACCCCGGATATCTAGCGCAGCCCCGTTCGATCTTTTTTAAATGGCCCGACCCTTATATCAGGGCTTACAAAGTGCAAGGGGCACACGTATGCTCCTGATTTCGGGGGGCGTGCGGGAGGCGGGCTCACTAAACCATAGCGAATTATAGTTTTTATCCTTCGACGGCTTTTTCCCTAGGTGCAAACTGCTGGAACAGGTGAGCACTTTAAAAGGGGTTTTACTGGGGAAGAATTTTCCCCTAAGTGCAGAATGCGCCTGATTTATGCCCTCGTAGAGCAGGTTAAAAAATCGGGAAATTATATCCCATATAATGCGCAGCAATTTGGTGTTTACAGGGAAAATTTCATACATGGGCCCCAGTGGGGTAAAATGTAAAGGTAGGTTCCCGTCGCACCTTGCGGGTAGATGGGCAATTACAGTTTGGTCACAAAGGGACACTAAGGGCACATGTAGACACTGTTTAGGCTAAAAAACTCGCTCTTTTGTCTAAGTAACCTAGGGGCAAAAAAGGAGTTTTGACCTAAACAGGTTCATACATGTGGCCCTAAGAACCACAAATTTTCATGTATTCTAAAGTACGGAAATGTGTTTTGAAAAAAATTTCCCGTTTTCCCCTTTTTACTTTTTTTTTTGGGTGCTGATATTTTATTGTTTTGCCTGCTTTGCTGAAAACCAGCTTGCACCTATACTGTTGCCGACCAATTTTTTTTTTTTTTGCATTTATGAAAATTTTTAACAACAAAAAGTGACGCAGAACGTTGTACCAATCCATTCAATTCATAGGCAGACTGAGACAATTTTTGCGCAATTTACACTCTGGGCCCCAGTATGCAAACTTCAGGTCTAAAAAAATCAATTTTTTTTCTCTAGTAACCAAACAGAGCCCTAGCAACCAATTAAACTCATAGAACCAAACAGAGCTCATCACCAATCAAACTATAGCAACCAATCAGAGCTCATAGCCACCATCAGAGCTCATAGCAACCAAACAGAGCTCAAGCAACCATAGGCTCATACAACCAATCAGGCTCAAGTAACCAACAGAGCTCATAGTAAAAAAATCAAGCTCATAGCAACCCAAACAGAGGGCAAAAGCAACCAATCGAGCTATAGCAAAACCCAAACGAGCTCTAGCCACCAATCAGAGCCATTGCAACCAATCAGAGCTCAAAGTAAAACCCTCAGAGCTATAGCAACCATCAGAGGGCAAAGCAAACCCAAACAGGGGAAAGCAACCAAAACAAGTATAGCCCCAATCAGAGCTAAGCCACCAAACAGAGCCATAGTAACCCAAACAGAGCTCATGCAACCCAAACAAGCTCATAGTAAACCCAAACAGAGCCATAGCAAAACCCAATCAGAGCAGCCCCCTCTCATTTTTTCCACGCCTTTTATGAAGTGAGAGGTCGTTCTGATTGGGGTTTTTAAGGTCTAAAGGTTTTCTATGGGCAAAAAAGTGGTTTTAGGCCTAGACAGTTTTTTCATACATTGGCCCCCAAAAGCACCACTTTTTGGAATTTATGTTTTTCCCCAATGGACACA
>JAODAL010020359.1:0-69639 GCA_025379985.1 Phyllomedusa bahiana | reverse complement strand
ATTACCCCTTTAGTCCCAAAAATTTGGATCAGACTAGTTCAACAGGTTATCACAGTCACCAGTGCTCAAAAGACCACAGAATTCCCTAATTGTGTATTTAAAGATTTAGTAGACCAAACAACCCCACGGTAAAACAGCTTCTCTGGGTGATTAAATGTGTATGTACTAGTTAATCTTACAATTCTTTTACATATGACAACAGTAGAGAAAGCCAATAGCCAATTAAAAATGCTGTAGGCCTTGGGCTTTTACTAATAACTTCCCCTACAATGCTTAAAGAATATGTCACTATGATGATACTTACAGTATGATGATAATGATGATAATGATGATAATCATGCTATGATTAAGAGCACTGTTTGCTCGAAACGTGTCAGTCGTGACTGGATGAAGTTTCTTGTTTTTTTATGTTTTTCAAAATAAATTTGTTATTCTTTTAATATTTGGAGCTGAAGACTTCCGTTGATTTTTAAGAGACTTGGTTGGTTTAGCCCAGTTATCTCCTGGGCGTCTCCGTGCTCCACAAGAGGACTACACCCTATGCTAGTCTACGTCGGGAATATTCAGAAGCCAGTGAGCGAAAAGTTCTTTTGTTTATTCAATATAATGATACTTAAGTAATTGACTATTTTGGCATCCATTAGTTTTGTACTTTGGATCTGAGTTGAAATTAAACTGAACTCAAATCCAAGCAGTTCGATTAGGGTAACAGAGTGACTGTGACCCTAATGCAGGCTTGGGAGATAGGGTTTTTCTGGTCTGCAAGAATTATCTAACAGCTGTGTGGTGAGTTTTGTCCAGGGACGCTCTCGGTGCGACATCACTTCTAGTCACTTCTGGTCCAAAGTCACATTAGGTGATGTCGCACCAGGATTGCTGCTGGAATGGAAGGACCACAGAGCTGTAAGCTAACCCTACAAACCATACTAAAGCCCTCATTGTAACTATTAATTAGAGTTATAGTTATGTTTAGGATCAGGGCTAAGTTACAGTGAAAAAATTCATTTTATTAGAAAAAATCTAGGTCATTTGAACAATGACAGGTTCAATCAACACTAGCATTTATCATTTTTTATATAATATTGCTCGAATGGTGTAATATTCTCATAAAACATAGGTAAACTGAGATGAAGTTCAACATTATCTTCTTTTATTAGAACATTCATACATTTATCTCCTCATTGCACTACACAGTACACAACAAATCGCTATCTCACTTTCTATTTCATGTCACGTCTTCTCCCCTTAAATGGAGACAAACTTGCTGTATATTACAACCTGCATTTTAGCATTCAGACCTCTCATCTAAAATTAATTGTTTGGCACTAAGTAAAAGTCCACAGTTAAAATCAAACTACTTAACAAAAATAAGCAAAATCCTTACAGTATATGGTCAGTATAACCAATAAAATCCAACATATATTCCTACACACATCTACTATATGTCTAAACAATCTCACAAACCACAAGACCATTGATTTACATTACACTAATGTATTTTAGGATAAAGTTATAGCATTGCTGAAGTGTTACACTTTGGGGGTGTATGATTTGCACATTAAGATAGCTTTCTGTGGTAGGAATAATGTAGATTTACACACATTCTCATGAAAAACTAGATAAAAAAATTATGGTTAACATAATTAAACAATACCTAACATTGACACCAACCAATTTCTCTACAAATGTGTGAAACTAAACAGCAGACTGAAATAGCACAGGTCCTGTCATAGTATATTGTCTTTTCCCAATACAGTATGTGTATCAAGACTTTTCTGTATAGAAGTCAGGAACAAGGCAATTTACATTGGTCCCTTGAGTTATGATATTAATTAGTTCCTGAAACAAGCATTGCAAGTTAAAAGCATTGTTACTTGAGTCTGGAACTCAATGAAAACCTGTTAATTGCTTACAAAATATCCACAATATCAACTAAAAATAAAAAAATTAAGAAAAGTAAAGCAAGCCCTTACACATAAAATCAATAACTAGCTGAGGGAAGCTGTAAATCAATTTCTATGTAAAGAACAGGAGCTTTTTAAGGGTGCTGTACATTCGCGCAATGCAACAGAAAAATAGGATGGTGTCAACCTCATCTGGTGCCTAAAGGAGCATCTCATCCTGGCACAAGTAAGGTTCTGTTCAGTGCATATAATACAGTACTGTACCATAGTAAGGTGTTACTAGACAACACAGTACTGAATGCCCTTTAGGTCTTTTATAAGTTGGATCTTCCACCCAATCATACATGCTGCATAGTAAGTGAGTATGGCATTATATGTTAAATGTGGTTTAAATTTACATTTGCATGGAAAAGACCATTGTATGTTGAATATTAGAATCAAATTACATTGTAACTTCAGGGACCATGGTATGGGGGTTGGTTGTTAGAAATAGAGAAGTAAGAGTGTTCTAAATATCAGTCTGTAGGTCAGTAGTTATAATTCTTACATAGTTGTAGCTGTAATGTTCACAGTTAAAAGTAGCTAGTGTTTTTATTTATTCACAGTTTATTCATAGTTTTGGACCGTGACTAAACAGAGACAGTAATCATGGGATAATTGGATGCATCACTAACATTGAGCTTATGTGACTCAGTTCATATATTTAGTGTCGCTTGCCCCCCCTTAGTGATCTTTAAAAAGACAATGTATTTGTTCTTAAGGTGGAAGTACGGCATTGTCAAAACATATAACGCCACTTCAAAGTATCCCCAGGCAGGCATCATAAAAGGGTCTCCAGCCCTACCAAAGCTCGATCAAACATAATGGTGAGCCAGCCTCTGTTATGTAAAACTTATAACGCTTTTATTAAAAAAATTTCTTTCAATTTATCAAAATTAAAAATTTTTTCAAATATGCATAGGGGATTTTTAAATCAGTCTTTTGGGGGAATCACGTTCAAAGTGATCCACAGTCCGAATCTTCCAGTCCGAATCTCCACGCCGGGCCCGTGAAAATTGTGTCTACACTGCGCGATGTTTTTCGAAGGAAGTACAGCATTGGTAATAAATCTTCTGACTCAAAACTTACCAGCATGTTAACTAAGCTTTTTGTAATTACTGTGATCTAATAACTAACCCATACATATTGTTGACAAACAATAAGTCAACCGCACACACGTGGTCTTTTTACTTAAAACTGTACATATAAAGACTCAGAAAAAAGTTGTAAATATTTATAGAAGTATTAAATTAGATTGCAATATGAACAGAACTCTTGTATTTGGTTTATTGATAAAAAGTATATTTTTAAGACCTTCCAAGTAAAATAATACATTTACTGTTGTAGTTAAAGAGATTGAAACTAATATCTTGTTTGATTTTCACTTATTGAAAATGTATCCATTTTTAATGGATTTGTAAGAGGGTAGATCTAATCGGTGGCTTACTTCAATGTTCTTTGTAGAGGTCAGTTCCTTCCAACCATCAAGTGAGATTTCAGCAGTTTGAAACACACAAGGTGTTTCATTAGGGCTTATTGTGTAGGAAGATTGGGAGCTTAAAAAAATCTAAAAAACAGCAAAAACAAAAACTTTCTAAGGGGAAAAACGAATTTTAAAAAAACTTAATTTTTTTAATTTTATTAGTGAGGAACAAGAACATGGAAAGATATATAGGGAAAATTAAAAAGGAACTCGTATAAAAAAAAGTTTAAATCAATTAAAACACAAAAAACAATCAATATTTTTAGGAGACATTTCACAATGCTGGTTGGCAAGACTGGAAGTTAAGGGATCTTGGACTCCTCCTCTGACTGCAAATAAAACGGATGATAAAATAAATTTTACTTTGTAACAGAACTAGTTCAGAATGTTACAGCTTTATTGAGGAAAATGTCATATTTCTGGATAATATATCTTTACCAAAATTACCTGCATCTCAAGATGAGCTTCAGGAGGCCCTCATTAAGGTTCTAGAAAATATCAGCAAACGGACCCTTGTCTCTCTTCACATATTCTGCTTATCTATATCAGACTTGGATTTGGCACAAATGGTTAGTACCATCAAACTTAAATCGGTATTGGGCTATATGACAGGAATGCCTTCTATCACACATTATATTTGTTTTCATTATGGAAAATTTGGCTAGTGTTATAAGATGTATAAGGTAAGGTGGAAAAAAATTCTACTACCTGCCAATTATATACTTTTGTTATTAGGAAAAGTAAATATTCCAATACATTGACAGGCAAAAGGCTAACAATGTTTAGAACTTTTGACTTTCAGGCTCCATATCTTACCATCCACTACCGTTTTGACAGTGAGACTACCATCATTTTATAAACAATCATCTTGGCTATCTCATACGTAAATTTGGCTTGCAACTATTTAGCATATGTTTAGTTATGCAGATTCTTGTCATGTAACTGCATTGTTACTGTTTTGGTCCTAAAGATTTAAATTTACATTTTTATTATTTTATTAACATTTTGTAGATCCATGTTTAGCTTTCAAAACTGCCTGAATCCTTCGGATCGGATCTAGCATGTTGTTTATACCGCACGGTAACCGCTGTAAAAAATAAAAAACACTACTAGGATTGCTGTGTTTTGTTCAAAACGCCTCATAGAAACCTTAATAAAAAATTATCAAAGTGTCATATGCACCCCATAATGGTACAAATATAAACGTCAATTCATCCCGCAACAAACAAGCCTTTAATCAGCTCCGTATACAGAAAAATAAAAAAGTTATCCCTGTCAGACTATAACGACATAACACAATTTTTTATAAACGCATTTCTATTGTGTAAAAGTAATAGAACATGAAAAACTATATAAAATTTATATCATTGTAATTGCACCGACCCGCATAGTAAAGTTATCATGTCATTAATACCATACAGTGAACACTGTAAAAATGAAGCCTAAAAAAACAATGATGGAGCTGCGTTTTTTTCAACTCATTTTCATTGCTCAATGCTAAAAAAACTATGGAACACCTGTGCGCCCAAAATGCACAATACACCCCTAGATGAGATCCCTGAGGGGTGTTGAATCCAAAATGAGGCGACTTCTGGAAGTTCTCACCAGTTCTGGTACTTTGGGGGCTTTGCAAATGCTACATGGCACACGCCAAAATCTGCGTTCCAAAAGCCAAATAGCGCTCCCTCCTTTGTACGACCTGTCATGCACCCAAACCGCAGTTTACAACCACATGTAGGGTGTTGCTGAACTTGGAAGAAATTGTTTAACAAACTTTGGGATGCTTTTTTTCCACGCTAAAAAAATGAGTGAATCACCTGTGGGTTTGATATACTCTCTGCACCCCTGGATGTATTCCATAAGGGGTGTATTTTCAGTATGGGGTCTTTTTAGGGGTGTTTATTAAGTTTTAGCACCTTAGGGTGTCCGCAAACCTATAATGGCGCCTAAATCAAATCGTATTGAAAATGAGACCCCAGAGTCCGGTAGGTGCTCCTCCTATTCTGGTTGAGCAAAATAACGCACTAGGGCCACATATGGGATGTCTCTAAAAATGGCAGAATCTGGGGAATTGATGTTGAGTTCCATTTACCTGATTACATCTAACCTGTTCCAGTGAATAATGAATAAAAAATTAAAAACTGCAAAAAAAAAAGTGACATTTTCAAATTTCATCTCCACTTTGCCTTAATTTCTGTGAAAAACTTAATGTGTTAAAAAAAACTTCTTAAATGCTGTTTTGAATACTCTAAGGGGGTAGTTTCTTAGATGGCGTCATTTATGGCGGTTTCTAACACGCAGGTCCGTCAAAGCCACGTCAGAACTGGACTGGTCCCTAAAAAAAATCTGTTTTGCAAATTTTCTTGAAAATGTGAAAAATTACTACTAAATTTCTAAGCCCCCTAATGTCGAAAAATAAAAAAGACATTTAAAAAATTATGTCAACCTACAATGGACATATGGTAGATGCTAGTTATAAACTATTTTGAGTGGAATAACTACACGCAGAAATTTTTGAACTTTGAAAATGGTAAATTTCTTACTAAGTTAATGCACAAGGAGCCACATGTATGAAAACTGTCCAGGTCTAAACTCAGTTTGCTGCCCACAGCAACCAATCACAGCTCCCCATTCATTTCATATTGTGCTCTGGAAAAATGAAAGGGGAGCTCTGATTGGTTGCTATGTGCAACAAAGTGAATTTTAGACCTAGACCATTTTCATACATGTGGCCCAATGTGTCACGAGAAAACAATCTCTGAATCACATGGATAGGTAAAAGTGTCAAAAAGTTATTCTCACATAAAGTGACACTTGTCACTGGCTGTGGCAGTAAGGGGTTAAATTGTGCAATTTATATGGAATGTCATCTTTTATTCTTTAGGTGCATATTAAGGCTCTTCAAAGCAACCTGGGAGTCTCAAGGCTTTGTTTTATTTGAAACTACTACCATCAGTGCATAGTCAATTGCTGTCAAACTCTTACTGTAGGCAGAGAATATCTGAGATTGGTAAAACTTAGCAGTGCAGGCCTTTTATCATCTGAAGCCCTGAATCTCCTCTGCTGTGGTCTGCCATCATTTTGATCTTGGAAAACCGTTATTCCTGGAGCTCAACAATTCTTCAGGTGAAGTCCTACACACCAGTGTTCATATCACACCACTATGATAGATATTAGGATACAACTGAAGAGTTACTGACTGTACTCTCTCTCTCCTCTCTCTCTCACTTCCTCTCCCTATATCTTTCTCTCTCTCTCTCTTAATTATAGAAATTATGGCCTAGCCTATAAGAAAATTGCCACCACTCTGAAACTGAGCTGCAGCATAGTGGCGAAGACCATACAGCGGTTAAACAAGTCAGGTTCCACTCAGAACAGGTCTCACCATGGTCGACCAAACAAGTTGAATGCATGTGCTTAACTTCATATCCAGAAATTGTCTTTTCAAAATAGACATATGAGTGCTGCCAACATTGCAACATAGGTGAAAGGGGTAGGGGGTCAGCCTGTCAGTGCTCAGACCATACACCGCACACTGCATCAAATTGATCTGCAAGGTTGTTGTCCCAGAAGGACACCTCTTCTAAAGATGATGCACACGAAAGCCTGCAAACAGGTTGCTGAAGAAAAGCAGACTAAAGACATGGATTACTGGAACCATGTCCTGTACTCTGATTAGACCAAGATAAACTTATTTGGTTCAGATGAAGTGTTTGTGATGGTAACTAGGTAAGGCGTATAGAGACAAGTGTGTCTTGTCTACAATCAAACATAGTGGTGGAAGTGTCATGGTTTGGGGCTGTATTAACGCTGCCAGCTGTGGGAAGCTACAGTTCACTGAGGGAACCATTAATGCCAACATATACTGTGACATATGGAAACAGAGCAAACACTATGCCACAGGGCATTATTCCAACATGATAACGACCCCAAACACACCTCCAACATGACCACTGCCTTGTTAAAGAGACTGGTCCCTATTGAGCATCAGTGGTTCATCCTCAAATGGAAGGTGGAGGAGCACAAGGTCTCTAACATCCACCAGTTCCAAGATGTCATCATGAAGAAGTGCATTCCAGTGGCAACCTGTGAAACTCTAGTGAACCCCATGCTCAGGAGAGTTAGGCAGTACTTGAAAAGAATGGTGGCCATATAAAATATTGACACTTTGGGCACAATTTGTCCATTTTCACTTACTTTTGTTGCCAGTGGTTCAGACATTGATGGCTGTATATTGAGTTATTTTGAGGGCACACCAAATTTTCGCCTTTGAAAATGGCGAAATAAAAAAAATGTAAGAAAAAAAAGTAAAATTTTTTAAGCACTAAAACATAACAAAAACACAGAATAAAGTTATTGTGTCATTTTTAACACATGGTGAACGCCAGAAGAATATCCCCTGCAAAATTGTGCAATTGCATTTTTTTTACCATACCAACTGACAAAGAATTTGTTTTCAGCTCTCCAATACATTTTCTGGTACATCAAATGATACAATTGAAGAGTACAATACATCCCAGAAAAAACAACCCTCATATGGCTTTGTGAATAAAAAGATGGTTTTTGGAAGGCAGGGATGAAAAAAGTACAGGTCATCACTAGTGTTGAGCCAACCCGTTTGGAAAATGGTTAGTTCGGCACAAATTTAAAGTTTTTTCCAAACCCGAGCCAAACCGAATTTTTTGCTGCAAGTTCGGTAAAATTCGGATTCGACACAGGCGTTTGGCGCCATTTTCAGCTGCTTCCTTCACTTTTGGCAGCCAGCAAATCAGGCAGAGCACAAAGGGGGGTGAAAAACGTCACCACTAAGGGTTTAGGGATCTCATTGACTGCTAAAATCACATGACCGTCTCATGTGTATGTCACTGTATTTCCTGTTGAACGCCATTTCCACCTTACTCTCTGTAGTGAACACACTGCTGCCTCTATGTGTGCTTGTTTGCTAGCATTTTCTAGCGATTTTACACAGGAAAAGCTGCTAGTTAGATTAGTCTGGGGGACAACTAACTTAGAGAATCATACACATCATTAGTTAGGAAGTTAGGGAGTTTTGTATAGATATTCCATAGAAAAAATTCTGTTGATAATCCGATTTGCCCATTGCAAAGTATAACCATTTAAGACCACTTGATTTGCTTTCAGGGTCCTTCCATAAAACCCTATTTCACAGATATTCCATAGAAAAAAATCTGTTTATAATGAGAGACTGTGAACAAATATTGACCTTCTTAATATTTATATTTTTGAACATGGAGCGAACCAGAGGTGGTAAGTGAGCAGGAGGGGCATAGGACGTGGAGCTAGATGTACGAGACAAGGCACTCCTTCCAGTGCTCCGGACAACACACAAGCGACCACATCGTCAGTCACAGGACCATCAGGCCTGTCATCGCTTGGTTGATTCCCTGTGCGTCTCATTTCTAAAGAGCGGCGCCAATCTGTTCTTCAGTGGTTAACACAACCTGAATCCAGCAGTTTTACCTCCTCTTCCTCTCAGTCAAGGGCACAAATGTCGCCATCATCATCAGTCCAACCTGAAGGCCAAATGCCACCCAATAAACAGACCGCTCTAGTTTATCCATATTTCGAAGAGCTCTTTGATGACACAATGCGGTTGGGGTCAGAAGGCATTTCAAAAGATCAAGAGGCCAAAGAGGATGATTTTGTTTGATCTGACGCCCAACCTTTCATGCCCTCAAAGGAGGAGAAGGAAGCTGGTCCATCGGCAGAAATCCTGAGCGCTCAGCAATGCCTCTCAGTGCCTGTGGCTTCTAGCCCGCAGCTTGAGGATGTAGACTGTAAGGAAAAGGAAGTCACCTGTGATGATGATGATATTGCGGATCCAACGTGGTCTTTTGAGCAGCAGCTGGAGTGCATCATTAGTGGAGGAGAAGGATGATGGAGTAGTGTCAGTGCGGGTCCGGCTGTCGCACAAGTCCCCTGACATTAATCCACCAGACATGGTCAGTGGTGGCAGCGGCAAGACTTCTACTAGGTTTTCACTGTTGAAGAGGTCCAGGACCTGTGAAGCCTGGGCCTTTTTCGATCAAGCCTCATATTCGCCGACCAACGTCATATGCCGGATTTGCCGTCAATGCGTCAGTAGAGGAAAGAATCTAAAGAATTTAACCACCACCAGCATGAACAGGCACATGCATATAAAGAATGAATTGCTGTGGAAGAATCACTTGAAGAAAAAAGGCCACACAGGTCCTGGGCTTCCAACCACCATGCCATCTTCTGCCTTTGCTACTTCCAAGCCAAATGCCTGAAAATTGGCATTGTCAGGCTGTTGGTCTTGGAAATGTTGCCTTTCCACCTGGTGGACACAGATGGGTTCCACAACGTCATGGCCCTGGCATGCCCCCAATATCAGATGCTGAGCAGAAATGATCTCCAGCACGTTGGCTGCATCTGTGTTCACCAATGTCCATCTCACTACAGACACATGAACTAGTAAGCACGGTCAAGAGCGTTACATCTCACTTACTGCTCACTGGGTGAGTTGGGTGGATGACAGTGCCTCTGTTGATGATGGGTCTCAAGCTCAGCGGACGCTCCTCCACACTGCTGGGATGGTGCAGAGTCCAGATCCACAACCTTGATGTGGATCACGTGCCAAGAGAAACCAAGCCATCCTGAAATTAATGTGTTTTGGAGACTGTCAACACACAGGTCAAGAGCTGTGGACGGTTTTGCGCACTCAGACCGACCAGTGGCTGGGTGCTAAAAACCTGGCGCCAGGCAATGTGGTGTGCGACAACGGGATAAATCTCCTTGCCGTCCTTAGGATTGGTACACTTATGCACATCCTTTGCCTGGCACATGTCATGAACCTGATTGTGCAGAAATTTATCAAGGTTGAGGAGGGCTCAAGGTTTTAGCTCACACTTCCGGCGTTCGCACCCTGCTTCGGCACGACTGGCAGCATTGCAGCATGATCTGGGCCTCCCCACCAACCGTCTCATTGTTGACGTGGCAACACGTTGAAATTCCACCCTCCACCTGCTACATGCTCCAGTGATTGTGGCAGCAGCGTAATGCCATTATGCTCATGGCCTCACGAGCAGTGAAGCGGACCTTGGGGTGTTGAGCCCTAGAGAGTAGAGACAGGTGAAGGATCTCTGCAACATCCTTGACAGTTTTGAAGACACAACCAAAATGGTCAGTCAGGACAATGGCGTTGTCAGCATGACCATTGTGGTCATATTTTTACTGGAACAAGTGTTAGACTCTCTGCGGCAACAGGTCCCAGCAGTGATGCAGGACGATGAGGCAGACACAGACCCTTACTCGCCGTCAGATGCAGAAGGCCCAACTGTTTGCCAATTGTATTGGTCTTCTTTAGGCGGTGGTTCGAGGTCCAGGGCGGGTGCAGGACGGCAGTTCAGCTCAAAGAGTAGAGGGCCTGACACTATCCAGGCCTCTGGTGATGGTTAGGATGAGGAAGTGGAGGAGGATGATGAGGCAGGGGTGGACACCGCCGGAACCGATTACCCTTCGGTGTTAAGAGGTTGGCACAGATTTGGGGAGGAGAGGAGAAAGATGCGGGTAGTGCCACTTGGCCCCAAGGCTTGGAAGATCCTGGCAGCATCTCAAACATGAGTGCTTGGCCGACTTTTCCCGCCCACGGGGGAAGAAATTACAAGTGATCAGAGGGGCCCGCGCTCCACACCCTCCTATTGCCAGCTTCCCCATCACACCTGGTTTCCTCGGTTTTAGGTTGTAGCGTTGA
Organism: Phyllomedusa bahiana; assembly: GCA_025379985.1. Classification (NCBI taxonomy): domain Eukaryota; kingdom Metazoa; phylum Chordata; class Amphibia; order Anura; family Hylidae; genus Phyllomedusa; species Phyllomedusa bahiana. The sequence goes on along the minus strand of JAODAL010020359.1, from coordinate 58,478 downwards.
TCTGTCTGTCTCAGCGGTGTCGCTCCCACTCCGCTGCCCCGGTAGGTCGTTAGGATGCTGGGCTGGACAGACGCCTCCTCGGTCTTCGGCAGTGTGCACGGTTATGCACGGGCGTCTGTGGGCTGAGCACTCTGCACCGGGCTCTTTGCTGCCGGGCTGCGGGCTGTTTCTGGAGTACACTGCTCGGGTCTAGGACGTCGAGTCGCCTAACTCCACGGCGTCGCTTCCCCTCCACCACTCCGGTGCAGGCTTCGGTATGGCTGCCGGGCTTTCAGCGCACGCGAACCCCTCTTCGGCTGCTGGTGGGGCGTTTGGTCACTTCGCCCGAGTGCTCTGCACCTCTGTAGTGGGCCAGTTGAAGGCTGGCAGACCGTGTGGGCGCCTGTGGTTAGGGTGGCGTCTCTCCGCGCTCTTTGCTGTGGGCTGCGTCTGGGAGCGAAGCCGTGTAGCTGGGATTTCTGGAGCTTGCATGCTCCTTGGCCTCCAGGGGAAAGCTGGAGTTCTTCTTCGTCCTCAGTGTAAGTCAGCTGTTCGTTTAGAGCCTTATAGCTGAGGCTTTCGGCAGGTTTTCACACCCGGCGGACGGAGCTCCTCTAAAACGCGGCCACTCTCGGTGAGCCCGTCCCGGAAGTCCCACATGAGTGCTTGGATGCTACATTACCTGCAACATGACCCACGCATCAAGGCAATCAAAATGAACAGCGATTACTGGGTGGCCACCCTCCTTGATCCACATTACAAATCAAAAGTGAGCACTTTCCTTCCACCCACACAAATTGACAGTAGAATGCAGGAATTTGAGACAGTGCTCATTGACCAACTCGAGACATCTGTTGCGTCTTCTTCACATTCCAATGTCACGGTGGAACAATGTCAGCAAAGTGACAGCAGTAGTATGGCAAGTAGCCGCAGCAGCAGGCAGTGTGGCAGAAGCGCACAGGTTAACAATTTTAACTCGGTTTTTAACATCTCAACAATGCCTGCAAGGCAGGGCAGTGTTCGGGCACACATTCCATCAGTCATCTATTAACATATATCAGTCATCAATCAGTCTGCAGTAATCATCTATTAACCGTTTTAGGCCCCATACAGCCAAATCAAATGGGCCCCCCACCCATTACTGCTTCCAATTATTTTTAACATACTTGTGGGCCCCTTTTGATTAGGGCCTGTGACAGGAGTACTGCCCGTACTGCCCTGTTGGCACCTCTGGCGGTAGCAGCCACTATGGGGCCCTGCATCCTGAGGTGTGCCAAAAGCCCCTTTAACACATAAGAAGACACCGGTATTGGAAATGGCACATGGTAACTGGCACGGATGCCAATAGGGCAGTACTCCTGTCAGCAGGGGCGTTGCTAGGGTCCTAAAACATCCGGGGCTCGGGCCCTTTGTGTTTTTCTGGGTAGGGCTGGGCTCACACGACATTTTTCACGCCTCATTTTGAACTGTGGATGTTTTTTTACAGGAAAAACCTTGTGTTCCTGTCACTAATTTTCTGCACATCCCACACAGATCCCGTCCATCTCCTCAGCAGTCACTGTACAGTAAAAATCACCAATGACAAATTTACTTTTTCAGAACTTCTCACCTTCATATGACAATACCCCTAAACAGTCACCAAAACATACACCGATACATGGAGCAAATCTACCAGACAAGTGATTGTTACTAAAAAACTCCTACAAAAACCAAGACCCAAAACTATTACTACATAAGGATCAAATAATCCTGCCAGACCCCCACATCAGCTGTACACAGGCTCTGAAGACATATACCACTGCCATATAGTGACCATATAGTGGTAGTTACTAGTTGTATGTAGACGCTCTGCAGACATATAAGTGATTACACTGCAGTTACATTTAGTGACTCACAGGAGACGTCTTTTCTGATCAGCGTCGTTCACCTTCCCTTCTCTTCTCCATCCCGGGTTCACACCTTCATGTGATTGCTCCCGGCCCAAAATCGTCCCCGAGGATTTGGGCACAAATAATTTTGGGAAACCTCACATTTCCAGCAAACTCCTTAATTATTAAGGGATAGCAGTCCCCTCAGTTAGGGGATATAGGGGCACTGAAGCAGTATATGGGGCCACAGGCAGGTATATGGGGCCACAGGCAGGTATATAGGGGGCCCCAGCAGGGCAATAGTGGGGCACAGGCAGGGATATGGGGGCACTGAGGCAGTATATGGGACCACAGGCAGTATATGGGGGCACTGAAGCAGTATATAGGGGCCTCAAGAAGGTATATAGGGGCACTGAGGCAGAATATAGGGGCACTGAGGCAGCATATGGGGGCCACAGGCATGGATATGGGGGCCACAGGCAGTATATGGGGGGCACAGTCAGGCATTATAGGGTCACAGGCAGCATATGGGGGCCACAGGCAGGGATATGGGGGCCACAGGCAGGCATTATAGGGGCACAGGCAGGGATATGGGGGCCACAGGCAGTATATGGGGGGCACAGTCAGGCATTATAGGGGCACAGGCAGCATATGGGGGCCACAGGCAGGGATATGGTGGCCACAGGAAGGATATGGTTTGGCCACAGGTAGTTTATGGGGGCACAGGCCGCATATGGGGTGCCACAGGCAGGCAATATAGGGACACTGGCACGGAATATGGGGCCACCGGCATTATATGGGGGCCACAGGCAGTAATATGGGGGCCCGAGGCAGGGATATGGGGGCCACAGGCAGTAATATGGGGGCCACAGGCAGGGATATGGGGGCAACAGGCAGGAATTAGGGGGGCCACAGGCAGTATATGGGGGCCACAGGCAGGGATATGGGGGGCCACAGGCAGGCATTATAGGGGCACAGGCAGGGTTATAGGGGCCATAGGCAGTAATATGGGGGCCACAGGCAGTAATATGGGGGCCACAGGCAGGGATATGGGGGCCACAGGCAGGGATATGGGGCCACAGGCCGGCATTATAGGGGCACAGGCAGTATATGGGGGCCACAGGCAGGGATATGGGGGCCACAGGCATTAATATGGGGGCCACAGGCAGTAATATGGGGGCCACAGGCAGGCATTAGTGGGCCCCTGGCAGGCATTATAGGGGCACAGGCAGTATATGGGGGCCACAGGCAGGGATATGGGGGCCAAAGGCAGTAATATGGGGGCCACAGACAGTAATATGGGGGCCACAGACAGTAATATTGGGGCCACAGGCAGGGATATGGGGGCCACAGGCAGGCATTATAGCGGCACAGGCAGGATATGGGGGCACTGAGGCAGGTAAACGCTTTAAAAATAACACATTCATACCACTTAAAGGCTTGTTCACACTGCGTTTGGGATCCTTTTTACGGATCCGTTTTTGGCACTTGAAAAGCGTATCGGAAAGCGGATCCACAAACGCAGCATTGGATACTTATTTGGATCAGTTATGAATCCTTTTTCACTTGCTGTTACGATCCCTTATGGGGCGTTTTTGAAAGAAGAAGAGAAAAAAAATCTCTCTCTCTCTCTCTTCTCCCTCCCGCGCTCGTTCATTTAAAAGCCCCGCAGCTCCGTTCATTTAAGCCCCGCAGCTCCGTTCATTTAAAAGCCCGCAGCTCCGTCATTTAAAAGCCCCGCAGCTCCGTTCATTTAAAAGCCCCGCGGCTCCGTTCATCTTAAAAGCCCCGCTCACCTCCGTTCATTTAAAAGCCCCGCTCTCGTTCATTTAAAAGCCCCGCTCCTCCGTTCATTTAAAAGACCCGCTCCTCCGTTCATTTAAAAGCCCCGCTCCTCCGTTCATTTAAAAGCCCCGCTCCTCCGTTCATTTAAAAGACCCGCAGCTCCTCCACTATATGTCAGCCCCGCAGCTCCTCCACTGGTCACCGCCGCTCACCTGCGCTCCCCCGCCGCTCATCGCGCTGCGCCGCCGCCGCTCACACTTCCCCTCCCGCCGCCCGCTGCTGCCGCCCGGGCCCCTATCCTGCGCTCACGCCTCCCGCTGCTGCCGCCGCCGCTCACCTGCGCTCCTGCTGCCCGCTGCTGCCGCCGCCCGCCCACTCACCGCGCATTCCGCACACCTGCGCTGCCGCCACTCCCTGCGCTGCCGCCACTCACTGCCTGCCGCCGCCCACCGCTCACCTGCGGGTCCGTGCGCCGCACACCTCTCCAGCGATCCCGTCCAGCCTCCAGTGCGCTTTCGATCCGCTTTCAGGATGCAAGCGCAGCTGATACGTGCGGAGTGTGGAGCGCTTTTGGACAGGTGCCAAAGCGGATTCCATTATTCCTATGGGATTTCACTTGCGAAACCGCAAGAAGAATTTACATGTCAATTTTAAACGGATGCGAAAAGGAGTGCAGGAGAGCTCAAAGCCATCGCCGATTCCGTAGGAATCAGCGATGCGCTTTTGCCATTCAACTCATGTTATCACACTGACAATTGTTTGATCAGTTTTGCGGATCCGTAAAACGGATCCGTAAAACGGATCATAAAAACGCCGTGTGAACAAGCCCTAACTCCCCCGGCGAGCGCGCTCTGTCCTCTTCAGCCCGCGCTCCTCCGGCAGCTCCTCGGGCACACGGCCTATGACGCCCTGTGCGCCCGAGGAGAGGCAGCGTCGCGATGACATCACATCATCGCGACGCTGCCAGCTGAGGCGCACGGGGCCGCGGCGGGTCCTCAGCGCTGTGAGGACCCGGCGGCCCCGCAGTGTCGGACCCAGAGCCGGTCCGACACTGTCTACGGAGCAGGGAGCGCTCGCTCTCTGCTCCGCAGAAGCCCGCAGCTGCATGTGCGTCCAGCGGACGCACATGCAACTGAAGGGCCAGTCGGTGCTCCAAGCCCACGGCAGCGGCCTGGAGCCCGGGGAGACTCGGGGCACAGGGAGTTTTATGCGGGGCCCGAGCCCCGACTAAAACAGCCTAGCGACGCCCCTGCCTGTCAGGGGCCCTGATCCAAAAGAGGCCTACTGATAGGTGAAAAAATAGGAACTAGTAATGGGTGGGGGCCACATTTGATTTAGCTGCATGGGGCATTGAAACAGTTAATATATGACTGACAGCAGCCCTGGCTACCACTCACTACACCCATTATAACTATGGCCCTGCCAGATGAACCTCTGTGCTCCACGTTGGGATGTTCTTGCTGCCGCCACATATATGACATGTTCTTGGTCCCTGGTGAAAAAAGTGATAGGGGTCTCCTGCACATTACCATGTCTCATTTCCAATACCAGCGTCTTCTTATGGGTCAAAGTGACCCCGTAGCAGCTGCTACCGCTGCACCTCATATAGTTACGCAGTCCTCATCTTTTTAGTTAGCCATTGAAAGGAATGAATTATTTTAGCCTGTGAATTTTTTTCTGTGACTTATAGGGCATGCCCCCATGGCAAGGGCTTTCAGCTGGTTTTTCAGGCGGTTTGCGGTTTTTTCAGACCGCCTGAAAAACCGGCCGAAAATTAGCACAATGGTGCTCTATGGAAAACCCGTGCAGCAGTCCCCACTGCATGAGTTTTCCTTCCGCTGGTTTTTCTGCCCGCGGTCCGGCCACAAAACATTGTGCAAGCACAATCTTCTGTCTGGTTTCCGGACGGAATCTGTGCTAGCCAATGTGAAGGGGGAGGAATGCACCCTTAGAGCCAAATTGTCTTCACTAAGTTGTTCCACATATCCATTTTACTCTTATGGAAGGTAATTGCATCTTCTCCTCATCTGTGTGAGTATAAAAATGAACCTGAGCATCATCTCCCATTGACTTTCATGGGGTTCGGTGTTTGGCCCGAATTTCTCAAAATTCGGGGTTCGGCCCGAACTAGAAGTTTTTAGTGCTCGCTCAGCACCAAAAATTCCTGCATCAGAATCAGGTTGACTAATCGGAGTTCTCCTGCAGCCACTCTAAGCACTTTGCAGCTAATGCTTAATGCCTTATTAATAGCATCATATTGTATGTACTGTATTAATTTATTTAAAAAACAGAGTGCATGTAGTGCAAGAGGACTTTTCAGCTTGCTGTACCCTTGCTCCACCTCTCCATCTATCTTGATAGATAGTGGATAGGTCACCAAGACTGTAAAAAGCCACAGACAGCCCCACTCTCTCTCTCTCTCTCTCTTCTCTCTCTTCTCTCTCCCCTCACACCCCTCTACTTCTCCCTGTCAGGCCACAATTTGGCCCCCTCTCCAAACAGCATGTCGGCATCACTAGGTCTCTGTAACACATCAGTACAACCGCAGCTGTAGATTTAAAGAAAAAGCAGGTGCAGACTCTATGGCAGTAGGCAGGTGACCGGGCTAAGTAACTAAAGCTGCTGGCAGTCACTATAGCCTTCGCCTTTGCCCCAGCCTCCACTGACTGCAGTCCTGCAGTCAAACATTGCAATTGCTGGGTTACAATGTAGTCTGGTGAAGGGGGTCGGTGGGCCCCCATGGCTTTGGGTGTCAGTCACAAATGCGAGACCCATGTTGCTACAACACTGAAGAAATCAATCTGGCAGTGGAAAACAGATCCAGCATCACTAAAAGATTTGGTCACAGCTGCCTATAGAAGTCTACTGAAAGAGGACGGTCAGCAGTGAGGAACAAGGAAGCTAGGAAGCCACCACTGACGTGAGATGAAATGCTCACTGTACAAGCAGAACCATCTTTTGTGTCCCTCTGTCTGTCCCACAACACCCACCTCCCCCTCTGATAGCCACAGACTGCCCAAAGGGGTAGCTGTAAACTGATGTCTCAGTGAAGTCTGTATGTGTTCTACAGATTTCCTAGTAGGTGAACAAATATGAATGTAGGATGTGAAAAGGAAAAAAGTCTTATAAATAAAGATGGAAGCATATTTCTCTAATAAGAAATATTACAGGTTCTTGTATGTACTGCTGATTTGTAGATAGTTGTTCTATAATTGAAGGTGCGCTTTAAATTAGCTATTAACCTCTTTTTTCTGTTTTTTTGGCATGAAAGTGTTTCTCCCCCTTTAAAGTGGATCCTAATATTCTATATAATTTTTAATATAAGGTTTATTACTCTTAGCTGTTGCAGAACCTCTTTGTAAAAAGCTTCCTGTCCACCATTTATTACAGTATCTATGTGGCACAACTCAATTTTGTATACCCTTAGTTTCTGGCATCAAAATGTGAGGTTTATACATATTATTAATAGGCAAGTCAATAGAAACCTTTCATTCACAGATGTCATATGCATGTTTGACTGTATTTCCATTTGTTATTTTAAATGTTCTGTATTTTTACATAATAATGAAAACTGTTAAACCTGGCAGAATTAATTACATAATGTGGAACAGAAAACAATAATAATTTGTGACCAATAAACCAAAAAAAAAATGCTGTCAAGTTTCTCACTTTTGACTAGATGTGAACATTCTTCGCCAGATGTGTTATTGAGAGGTCAGGAGCTTATCCAGCTCAAAAGGTGCTGGAACAAATTTGATTAAAGACTGTGATTAATGTTGTGTTTGGCAGCTTACCAGAGTCAGTGTCTGTGGACAACTGAAGAGGGAAAATGTTAAAGAATAACTAAAAAAAAATCAAAAATTAAGCTATGCTTAAAGTGTTCCTCCTACTGCTACAAAACTTTGGTGCATTGCCTTGAAGGTCTGTGACAATGAAAAGACAGGCATCAAATGTAAACAGTATTTGTCAGTATCTTTTATTGTGCTTATATCAGTAGTACATGTGAACTTACAAGATTTTGTAATGTACTATATCATACAAGAGAAAAGTAGCATCTCACCTGTTAGCAGACTACAGTTTCTGATTCCCGATCTACAGACTATCTATGTTGAGAAGCCTCCTAAACCAATGAAGGGGTTGTCTGTTTTTTTTCTTTAGCATTCAGATCCAGAGCACTATGAACAGTGATATCAGCCAATAAGTGGCTGCAGCATAGAAGTCCCATTCTAATCAAGACCAGAAGAAGACAGAAGACCAGCAGAGTGAGGACAGGACATCGCTGGATCCGAGATGAGTTTAATTTTTATATTTTTTGAAATGGGTAACAGTATGCTTTAAAAAAAATAAATAACTGGACAACAGCTTTAAATATCCATCAAACCTAAAAGCGTAATAGCCTCCTAGGGGCATCTAATTGGCTCAAGGTGCAACACAACTCTAGCTTCATATCAGGAGGAGTCCACACACTCAACAAGCAGAAAGAGAGAAAAGGTACATTTAAAGAAATGGGGTATAAAACCTGACAGGATTCATGCATGCTAGACTCAACATTTCTGAATGGTGGCATATTCTAAAGGGTTTATGTCACAAGGACATTCCCTGTCCATATAACCTAGTAAAGCATTAGGATGTCGTAGCCAGAGCTCAGAGGAACTAATAAGCAGCATCTTTTATTTTTGAGTACTTGAGCTTTCTGGACATTTCTTTGGCAAACACAGCAATGCAACAACTCAAACAGTTTTGGGAAACACATTAAAAAGTGACAGAAGATTAAATGATAAGAATTTTCTGAAATACATATAATTAGCAAATCGTATTAGTTTCCCCCAGCATTACAGGTTTTTCACTTTGGCAGAGCAAGGTCAAGATCTGATGAGATCCCTTTCTTCACTGGGAGGTATCACCTAGATCCTAGGAGATGGAGGAGCTGATAGCTTTGCACCTGACTGTTGCATTTTGAGCCCGGCTGTATATTAGAGCCCGGCTGTATATTCCCAGACTTGCTGCACATGGTCTGGGAACAGCTTCTGAACCCATAGAATCCAAGCCCCACCCAGGAGATTTGCCAACTCTTTGGGCAGCCAGGGTGATCTCCATTGTTGTCCGGGTCAGTAGTCCGGCGAGTTTTAAAGCATGGTTTATAGGACTAATACTCCACAGTTAAACAAATATTTCAGGCACCACCTTTAATCAGTGGTTAGGACACTTGCTTACAGCACTCATGATCTTTTTTTTTAAAATGCAAACAAGAACAACATCTGCATAGAGTATAAATGTTTTCCTTAAACACTTGGGTTTCCTCTGAGTGCTCTGACTTCAACCAATACACCATAAATAAACATATGAAAATGGCCCTATTATTTGCATTTCTGAGGTGCAATTTCTGAGAGACTAAAAATCAAAAGGTCAATTGCGACCGCGACAGCTAAGGGAAAGACAGAGAGAGGGAGCTCCCTTTGTCTGCATCGGGATTCCAATAGCAGCCTGGAAGTCTAACAAAGGCTTCTGAGATGCCTATGACATCACCAAGTAAAGAACTGCTGTATTTTGTTCATCCTAATGGGTAAGGGCTAGTTCACACGGCTTATTGCCGACGTAAATGTGGGGACGGATTTCGCCCCGCAATTACACCGACTGCCGTGCAGCGGGGGCAAAGGGCCGGCAGCTCGCCGGCCCCATAGACATACATTATTCACGGCGCGTACACGGCGTAAATAATTGACATGTCACTTTCTCTGAATACACAGAGCGGGGAGAGGAGACGGAATCCATAGTTCTCTATGAGAACTATGGATTATCGTAATGACAGAGACGGATTTCAGCCATACTGCAGCGCAAATACTGTGCGCAGTACGGCTGAAAACAGTGACCAAAGCAGCCGTGTGATAGAGGCCTACCAGTGAAGGAAATAACTATTTGATGCCTAGATGATTGTGTAAGTATGCCGATTGACAAAGGCATGAACAGTCTATAATTTTAAGGGTAGGTTAATTTTAACATTGAGAGATAGAATATGAAAAATAAATTCCAGAAAATCATATTGTATAAATTATATATATTTATTTGCATTTTGCAGTGAGAAATAAGTATTTTTGATCCCTTTGGCAAACAAGACTTAAAACTTGGTGGCAAAACCCTTGTTGGCAAGCACAGCAGTCAGACTTTATTTTTCTATGGGATTAAGGTCTGGAGACTGGCTAGGCCACTCCATGACTTTAATGTGCTTCTTTTTGAGCCACTCTTTTGTTGCCTTGGCTGTATGTTTTGGGTCATTTTCTTGCTGGAAGACCCAGCCATGACCCATTTTGAATGTCCTGATGGAGGGAAGGAGGTGGTCACGCAGGATTTTATGGTACTTGGCTCCATCCATTCTCCCTTTAATTTTGTGAAGTAGTCCTGTGCTCTTATAGAGGTAAACAAACTTCCTAATGTTATTTTGAATCCTTTTAGGGATGCAGTTTCTTATATGGAGTCATATATGGGTCCCTAAAAAACACTTCAAAACTGGACTGGTGTCTTAAAAAAAACCAAAAAACGATGTTCCTAATTTTCTTGAAAATGTGAAAAATTACTACTAGATTTCTAAGCCCCCTAATGTTGTAAAAAAATTAAAAAAGACATTTAATAAATGATCCCCATATATGGTACATGCTGGTTATAAACTATTTTGTATGGTATAAATATCTATCTTACATGCAAAAATTTTCTTAACTTTGAAAATGGTAAATGTTTCCATATTTTCATGACATTTTGTTATTTTTTTTACAGATAAACAAGGATTTTATGGACCAAAATGTATTACTTACTTAAAGAAAAATGTGTCACAAGAAATAGCTAAGAGTTATTCACACATAACGAGACATGTCAGATTTCAAAAATGGGGCGCTGTCAAGAAAGGTCCAAGCTGGCTCCGTCGGTAAGGGGTTAAAAAAAGTTATAATAATGGTCTGCAATAGCATCAAATCATAAGACAATATAAACTCATCTCTGTACTTACAGCCTTCTTAGTGTTGAAGTGCCAGCAGTGTCTGCATTCTCTGTTTACTTCCTACAATTTTGGCCGACACATAACCGCTACAGCCAGTCAGGGGCTTCAGTGGTCATGTGTCATTACATTGACATTTTAGGTAGTTTCAGAGTATTTTTTTCAAGTCAGACAACCCCTTTAAGGTATTAAAGTCCAGTGATGTCTATTCAATAAAGGTTATTAAAAATATTATTTAATAAAAGTGTTACCTTTATGTAAAGCGTACCTCTAATTATAACACAACTTTCTATAAATCAACTGTACAAGCAGAAACAAAAACCTTTGTAACATATCTTTCTAGAGACAAGGCTTCCTCCTTCTATTTTCTGCCTCTTTTCTTCCTCTTCAACCTCCTGCACTACTATCTGTTCACTCAAGTCATAAATTGCTAAAGAATCCATATTGCAAAGGAGACAATGAACCAGCTTCACTGGGAGCTCAGGTTACAGTTGCCAATAGGAAAAGGTGAGGAAGTGAAAGACTCTCATACACACTAGCAGCATGGAGGACATTAGACAGCAGTAAGGAGTAGTGTAGCAGTGATACCAGCACTTAACTGAGATAAAACACTAACTAAATAGCCAGCACCACCTCTGAGTGTCTTTCTGCCTGTCCTCTACCTGCCCACTAAACAGACTTTGATGGGCATTTTTCTGTAATAAGATATATCACAAAGTTTCTAATTTTGTCTTATAGTGATTCATATAAAATGTTTTTGTAACTGGAGGAACACTTTAAAGGAAGCTCTAACAGGACAGCCCTGAGGTCCTTTCATGAGACCTAGGCTTCCTGTATGTAAATATGAAATCTTATACGGTTAACCAGTTCAATCCTGGGCCATATTCCCACATTCATGGCAAGTCCCTTTTTAATTTTACTTAAGTACCGTATATACTTGACTATAAGCCGAGTTTTTCAGCACAAAAAAGGTGCTGAAAAATCCCTTCTCGGTTTATATTCGAGCCACTGTCGGCGTTCCAGCGCCGTGATGGCCCGGGGCGTCGGCAGGGACACTTCAGTTATACGCGACTCCTCAGAGAGCGCATATAACTGAAGGCCGAGTACAGCCGACAGCGTCCAGGCACGGCCGTGGCCCATCACTGTTGCCGATATCTTCCCTTGTATCCTCTGGGAGCGCATATAGGTGAAGAGATACCACTGCGGTGCAGAGAGTGAGTGCTCCCTGCTCCACAGTGGACTCCGGAGGGCCACAAGCAAACTCGCGGCCGTCCGGAGTTTCTGGCACAGGCAGCGTGTGTCATCACGCTGCGTGCGCGGCCTGATGACATCACCCGCCTGTGCCCTAAGACGGAGGAGAGCGCCCGGAAGACCGGACAGCGAGGGAGCGAGGTAAGTGTTTGTATTTGTTTTGTTGAGCTTTTTTTATAACCTGCCTATAAGGATATATACCTGCCTATAAACTGCCTATAAGGACATATACCTGCCTATAGCCTGTCTATTCCTGCCTATAACCTGCCTATAGGGGACATATACCTGCCTACAACCTGCCTGTGGAGGAAATATACCTGCCTATATCCTGCATATAGGGGACATGTACCTGTCTATAACCTGCCTGTGGAGGACATATACCTGCCTATAACCTGCATATAGGGTACATGTACCTGCCTGTAACCTGCCTGTGGAGGACATATACCTGCCTATAACCTGCCTAGGTGGGACATATACCTGCCTATGTAATTTTATTGGTATCCATTTTTATTTTTTAAATTTACCGGTAGCGGCTGCATTTTCCACCCTAGGCTTATACTCGAGTCAATAAGTTTTCCCAGTTTTTTGTGGCAAAAGTAGGTGCCTCGGCTTATATTCGGGTCGGCTTATACTCGAGTATATACGGTATGCGGATTAAAAACTATAAAGCTTTCTTGTGTTTGGTTTAGGTTATCAGTGGTAGAGTTTGTGACTTAGGGTCAGGTTTTTATCTATTGTTTTTTTTTCTTTAGTTATTCATTTGTATTTTTTTTTTTCATTGCATCCCCATAAAGTCAGTATAATTTTACTTTTTTTTTATTAATGATTTCCCTGTAACTAGGGCTTAATTATTAGCTCCAATTTCTGAAGGAATATAGGGTCCAACACTCATTACAGAGGTGTTACAGATCTGCTAAAAAGAGCAGCTCCTGCAGTTACCTGGCATCAAGTAATCATATGGTCAGCAGAAATGGAAGATGGAAGTGTCACAGCTGGGCTTTAAACACTGCACTTATTGATAAATTGCAAAGGGATTATTCTCTTTGTTCCAGGAAGAAGTGGTCTTCTTGCCCACTTCAAGTCACTACTGGCAGGGCTGCCACCAGAAATTTCAAATTTCGTTCTCTGAAAGTATGAAGACCTGAGAGGGTACCAAGCAAGGTGAGATTTTCGTGGGCTAGGAACCTCAAATGTTTATGTATCCAAAAAGTAGCAGAAATACAATTTAAAGTAGCTCATATATACACTTTGACTGTCTTTTAGCATTTGTAGAGTGCTGATGCTATGTTGATGTTTGCATTGTATGCCATCACACCAGCATGTACCTACATAATTTTCTTTAATATTGTTTTGGATGTGCTGATTCATTTTTATTTTTATATCAGAAATGTCAGGGCCGCATACAGCCAAAGCATTTGCTACCACCCAAAAAAGTAAATAAATGAAAATAAATTCTCTGTGGGGTGCATAAAAATATATAATTGCACCAGTCTAATTATCATTTTATATTTATTCGTCAGTACATATACATGGGCTAAAAATTATTGCAACATCATCATCGCATGTCTCCACTATATAGTGACTAATATAATCATAATGTTACTGACCAAAACAGTATACCAAGACCAATATTACCAATAACAACAATGTACAAAGAGTAAGTAATATTACCACATATCAGTACAATATAGTGATTAGTGACTAATACCACCATACTGTTACTTATCAAATAAATACACCAAGAACAGTATTTCCAGGAACAATGATATACAAGAACCAAATAATACCGCCACATCATGGCCATATATAACCACCATAAAATGACTGAATAATATTATCGTACTGTTACTGAATATAAACCATTACACAAGTAGTAGAAAAAAAGAGGATATTGATCTAGTATCCTTTTCAAATCTTCAAGCGCTTGATTGATGAAAATCGACAGCCACAAGAACACAACACGAAAGAGAACAAAACACATTTCAGGCCAAGTCTAGCTCTTAATCATAGCTTGGTTTGTAATACAATATATATAACAAGCAATGACAGACCAAGGAACATGATATAAACCACGTAATCACAGGCAAAGCAGAAAAACACTGTATACAAATAAAATCATTAATAATGTAAAATCAGATCATGTCTTTTGTTCAAATCAGAGAGGTGTCATACAGCCATCAAAAAATATATAGTAGGCTTCATGATTTAGGAGCTTTCCCCTGTAATCACCACCTTTGGGTATGAGATAAAACCGTTCAAGACCTTGAATCTTGAAAAAAGAAGTGTCGTGAACTTGAGCAAAATGCAATGAAGCGGCTGACACATTTCTAGCTTCAAAGTGTGGGATATTTAATAAATGTTTACAGATACGATTTTTTAAACATAGTGTGGTACAACCAATATATTGTAAATGGCACTCAGTACATGAAATAATATACACATTGTATTTCGAATTACAATTGATGAACTGTTTAACTGAATGTGAAACATTGGTAGAAAAAGAAACACTGTGAGAGGAAACAGTTATAACATTGCAACAAGTGCAAATAAAATGGTCACATTTGAAAATATCAAAAGTGGCAAAGCCAAGAATGACGTGGCTGAGTAAACAGATTAGGAGACAATTATTGGCTGATAATAGGAGCCCTACAGGCAACACCACAGTGTTCTGCTTCAAACACATTCTCTAAGGAAAGATCTAGGGACAAAATAGGTAATTATTTACCTATTCAATTATTTTTTACCACAGATTTGTTTAAACTCCAAACTGTACGTGGTGAAAAAACAATAGGAGTTTTTTGATTAGAAGTGGACACACCTTTTTGATTTTATTGCTAGTGATCAAATCATTTCTGTCAAAGAAAGTACAATTTGTTTGGCACATTTTAAAGACCAAAATAAAACTAGTCCTTTCCTCTGTCTCTTTCCTCTGATTATTTCCTGGCTCCCTTACCTGCTGTTTCTCGTTTGTCTTGCACTCTCTGGTTCTTAGACTTTGGCTTGGTTTTTGGTTATCTTCTGTTCCATGATTTACTGAGTAAATACTGAAAGGTACTGAGAGCCCTTTTGGGCCTGACCCTGGCTTCTCTGACTCCTCTCTTTTGTTTGGCTTTTGTATTGCCTTCTGTTTGTTCTGTTTGAGGGTGTGTATACCAGAGGAATTGATATATGTAGAGAAGGTGTGTGAGATTGCTTGGGATAAAAGTGTTTATTGTATGTGGCTAAGGGGATGCAAGCAGTAGGGTCTATCTCAGACATCGATTCAGCATGTAATGTTTGTAGTTCAGACACAAAAATCAAATAATTGAGTAATAAAGCAGAATCATTGGAGATTGAAGATAAAGATGACTAGAATCAATAGAAGGTGTAGGGGGACCAAAATGTTGTTGGCAACATCATGGGACATATCATCACCACCCTCTGAAGGTATGTAGGCTCCCTCAGTTGGTAGGTACACTGACCTCCTAATAGGCCCCCAGTAGATAAATAGATAGATAGGCCCCTTAGGAGGTAGGTATGATTGGTCAAAAGATAATGGTTTATATTTAGTAATGGTATAGTGTATTATTCAGTCACTATGTGGTTGTGATATGTAGTCATAATTTGGTAGTAGGGAAGGTAGTAGGGTAGTAGGTGTTAATGGAATTATTGGTAATATAGGCCTTCGTTTCTGGTTTTGTGTAGTAGTGTTATTTGTTAACTATATGACCATTATTTAATTTTTTATTTTATACTTAGAACTTTGTGTTATTGCTTTTTGTATAGTTTTATTTAAATAAAATGCATCAGCCAGGCAGTTGGGGGTATATATCATGGTAGACTTTTTATATTTTATTTACCACCCAGTGTTCTATTTCAATTAGGTAAGGAAGACTCAGAAGCCCCAACACCCCATCTTGATTACAGGCTGGTGTGATGATGTCATCACACTGATCTGTATCAGTAAAAGTGAGACTGGGCAGGGGCACCGTGAAGGTGTCAGAGGAAGGAGGCAAAGTGCTGTACAGCAGTTTAGGGGTGGGACCCCAGAATTAACTCTAGGCACCTATAGTCCATGTTTAATTGTTGGTTTCACGGTGGTGTCTATTGCTGTAAGTTAATATTATAAATGTATTTATAAAAAGCATTTTGTTTAAATATATACGTTTTACACTTTAGTCCTTTATATGCATTATATATCATTTTATTATATCTACTAAAACATTTAAAATATATTTTATACAGCTGTAAGCAGCAACTTTTCCCTGGCTTAAGGAATGCCAATTTTTCTGAAGTGTTATACATGTATATTTTATATGGATATAAATCATACAAGTATATAGAGGCAGTCTGCCAGCTACAAACTGTACTGAGTAAGAGCTAACAAGAAAAAGATTTGTAATACAAACTTGAGCAAATCAAGGTTTAGGTCACCTAAGATGTCTATAGTGAACCTGTGTTTCTTAAGCATGTTGAAGCAAACTGCTGTGATATGACCATTTTTTAACTAGCAAAATGCAATTTTGCTAAGTTTTGCATAACTTTGAATGGGTTTTAAAGGGGTTTTCTCACAACAAAGATCATATATATAATGATGTGGACAGTAAAAATAAGCATTTTTGCAATTGGTTTGCATTACCTAAATCATTTAGTATAGTAGATATAAGCCCTATTTTCTGTGATTGGCTGACTGATATTTCATTCTGCCTGTTGGGACACGCCCCCTGTGCTGTGATTGGCTGCCTGCACTCTGTGCTTACTCCTCTCTGAGCTGTGTAAATTGAAAGTGAATCTAGGTGCTCTCTATGCTGACTGTGTCTGTATAATAAACGGTCTCTGAGCTTCTCTCTATGCTCATGTCCAAGCCCTATCTGAAGGATCTGGGCAATTACTGAGTCTCTAGCTACTAGATTCACTATCCCTCCATATAACACAGCCTTATACACTGCTCCCCCCTCTACCTCCTGCCTGATAACAGAGGGGGAGCAGATTTCTGGATCACCAACTGTTAAAGTTTAATTTAAAGTTCCTGTTGGTTGTGTTGGGAACATGCTGAAATGGTTGGGGGACTGTTTACTGTTTGTGACTGAAGTTGTGCTGCAATACTTTCCTTGGTCTCTGGTCAAACTGGGGTAGCAACACTTCCAGAACCTTCGTCTAGTGGTGGAGAGGTACTTGTTGCCCATGGAGTACATAATGCGGGAGCTGTATGAGAAGGCAATGGACAGGGCTGTGTGACGGAATGTGAGGTTTTTTAATTTAAGAAGACATCGGTCATGATTAAGAGCTCAGTAGGCTTGAAACGCATAGACACTAGTATTCGTCTGTTGTGGGTCTTTTGATTTTTAATTCTGCATGACCAAACTGGAGGCAGCCACTCAACCATGCAAAAAAGCCCAGACAAAAAATTAAAAACTACAGCATGTTAAATGACCCAAGTAGGTCACATAACTATGTGAATGCACACCTTTCATGGATTTGTGGAGTCTGAATAATCTATGATAGTACAAAACATATGTTAGGTTTAGGGTTCCACATCACATACCAAATTGTCCTTTAGAAGCCATGAAATCAATGTTTCACACATTAACACTGTATTTCAGATCCACCTGATGTCTCGGCCATTAGAAATGAATACACAGTCACTGCCACAGTCATGCCTTTACTTAATTCCACAAATGAACACATATAAAAAAGAGATGTATCCAGTGGCCACCACATAAACAAATAAAAGTGACCCCACCTGCAGCATAATGCATGCTCCTTGTTATGGATACAGTCCTAAATATATTAAAACATATTTATTAAGTCACCCAAAAGCCATCTTTTCTCTAACCTAAATAATCCTATTTTTTCTAATCTTTCTGGGGATTGTAGTTCACCCATTCATTATTTATGATTATTTTTATTATTCAATTATTTTTGTTGATGAACTGAAATATTTTTGCAGAAAACAATAATTAAATATTTCTCCTCATCTTAAAAATCTTTCATGGAGGTGGTTGCTACATGTACGCAATAAAAGACATGGACAGTACAACAGTTTTTGTGGTATTGGTTTAGTTTGTCTATTCATGTGACTTACATTTTATTAGTAAACAATGCTGAAATCCAAGCAATTTCAAAGGGTTAACAAATGTATTCTCCTTTGTTGGTGTAAAACTGAAGCCAAAAAGAAAATCTGGTAGCAGTAGTTAGCTTGCTAGTTCAAATTCAAGAAAGCAACAGAATCTTCTTACAATATTTGAAAAAAAGAACAAAATAAACATTCACTGAAAACTCAAAAAGTAAATTTATTACAAATATGCAGATTTTAAATCTGATGACTATAGCGCAAAAGCTAGCGATTTTTAAATTTTAAGGTACATGTTAGGTTGAATTTTCCCAGGTGGTTGTGCTGCAGTGAATTGAGGTTACCATGGAACCCCAGGGAATCCAAGTGTGGCGGCTGTATCACAGATCCTTAAGCCAAACTACCGTCTGATGAAATGGACTTTATTTAAAAGACTAAGGGCGACATGTATGAATCCTGGCACTAGCAGGCCAGTTCTAAATAGCTTTAAGGCAGTGTAGAATGCGGCAGAATGTACGAACCTGTTCTTCTGCGGGTCATACATACAGGCACAGCCTAGTACCAATACGATACGTCTGGCTCAGGCAGACCACTTTTATCTTGATCTGGCTGTTCTAACTGTTCTGCGTCTAGATTTGGCATAAAAAAATCATAAAATCATAAATGTGTCTACTTCTAAGAATGTGGTGCGACATGAACCCAGAACGTCACAAATCTTTAGTGCACTAAAAATTGTCTTTGGCGTATTACACCTGTTCATATATTCTTTTTTGCTTAAAGTATACCAGAAAACTGGTGCAGCCCGATTAATACATGTCGCCTTAATTTCACAATAATCACTGACACAACATTACTTAGAAAATGTTGTTATAAGGAGTAAAATGTATAAGGGTATGTTCACATAGTGTACTGCAGCACATATTGTACGCACCGCAATATGCAGGGTGCTTTAGAAGTACATGCTGGCCAGCACATACTTCTAAAGCAAGGGAGGTCTGGCCCCATAGACTTCTATTATCCCCCGGCACGTAAACACCAGGAAGAAGTGACGTCACTTCTTTCCCCCAGCGTTCAATACGCATCGGGGAAGACGGGCGTAATTCATAGCATAAGAAAGCTATGATTCACCGTAATTGCAGGCCGCATTTCAGGCATATTGCAGCACAATCATGCACAAAAATACGCCCCGCAATTATGCCCTAAACCCAACCTGATGAAAACAATTACATATTTTGTAAATATAGATGTAAAATTAACAAATGTATTTGATTTAAAGGTTTCTCCTGAAAACAACATTGAACATATCTTTTTTTCCATCTGGATTCTGTAAGAAATTTTAATAGTGGGTTTTTAGGCAAATTTTAAACGTTTAAAAGCGCTTTGTTTTTATGTTCTGCCACTTTCCAAAAAGAAGTATGCTTTGCAATTGGCGGTTTTGTTAAGAAAGCACAGCAGGTGCAAAAGCTACTTACAAAACATGGGCATCAGCACAAAACTGAAATACTAAGAGACCCTTGTTTTCTTTGTCATCTATCCATATAGGGAGGATGGTAAAGACTGTTTGGAAGTTGATATTGTGTCTTTATAAATTAAGGGGCAGGAATGAAAGAAAGTAAAAAATGGTCTACGCGTTGCCAAAAAAAAGTTTGCAACGTTCCAAGAACTTTTGTGAACTTTGTTAGAAAAGGCAGAACCTCCTTTGACTATCCTCCAAGTAATTTAAATGGCCTTTCACTATACGGTAATGGGTGCTTTTAGCATGCTAAGGGCTCAATAAACTTTAAAGACCTGGTACTTAACTTTAATGGGCAGCAGAATAATAGGTTATTAAACAAATAATTTAGTTCCAGCACTGTTGCGAGAAAGCTTTGCTTGAAACTCTGCATAGACTTTCCTCCTTCTAGCTTAATTACGCTAATTATCCCATGCATAGAAGTTCACAATCATTCAACCAGAGTAGTCTGTTCAATCTTTTAGTGACCTGAAAATTACCCTTAGCTAGTCATAATACAGTAAGAAAACCAAATCTTGAGCTCAGTTCAGTGCCACTACATTTGTCTACCTAATGAACGTTCGGAGTTGTGCTCTATAACCCACACGCAGCATGAGATGCTTGCATTATGTAAGCTAAACTAGACAACCTCATATAATAAGAGTGGTGCTATGGGTAAAACAACAACTATTCATTGTTTAATAAAATGATAATCCATTAAATATTTTACATTGTTTACAGTTATTAAAAAGTGTAATAAATTTATCTCAGTTGCAGAAAATGCATTTTGCTATAAAAAGGCGGCTATAACACTTGATATGAGTAAAGAGCCAGATCAAAAGCATTTTGGACCATCATTGCTATTTGGTCCAGCTTTTCATATAGGCAAAGGCAAGGAAGACATCAGCACTGAGCAAGCCTTAACAGATTGTAGGGGCCATTGGGCTTGTGGGTTCTCACACCTATTTGGGTAAACAAGGTCTACATTTGTCAAGCTGAGGGTAGCAATGACAGAGGAGCTACTGTGACCATGGCCAGACATATATCTACAAATAGTCCTGTGATACAGGATTCTTGTTTCAAATATGTGAACAAAGCCTATAGGGAAAGTTTGAAGCCAATTTAGTCCAGGGAAATGTATAAATACCATTGAGAAGTTAAATAGAGATAGGGTAGATTCACATGACGATTTACAGTGCTGAATCAGCATGGAACCCACGCCTAAAATTCACACAAGTAAACATAGATTTTGGACATGGACTTGATGCTGATTTTTAGGCCCCGTTCACACGGCTTATTTGCCGACGGATTGGCGCCATATTCCGCGCCGGATTTGCGCTTAATACGGCGTAAATCCGCCCGGATTTCATTACGGTAATCTACTGCTCCCATAGAGAACAGTGGATTCGTCGCTCCTCCCCGCTCGGCCAAATCCCCCGGGGGGGGGGAAAAGGACATCACATTTTTTTCGGCGCGGAGCCCCGTAAACAATGCATTGTTTTATGGGGCCCGGGAGCGGGCCCCGCCGGCTCCGCCCCCCCCACGTCCCCCCCTTTTTCAGGGGATTTTTTTGCGCTCAAACGGTGCACAAAACCCGTCGGGAAAACCCATGTGAACAGGGCCCCTTAGAAGCACATTTTCAGCCTCCAATATATTATAATGGGAGGTGAGGATTCAGCGCGGATGCAATCGTGGGGTGCTACCCACTTGTCATTGCAGCCAGGGTCCTAATGAAGTTCTCCAGACCTGACTAGGGCAGGCTATAATAGGAGAGCCATATCAGAATGCTCTTCTGTTATATTACTGCATTGCAGAACAGTATAAATTGGATCACACCCTGTAGTGACAATGTACCCTAGTGAAACTAAAAGTAGAAAAAATAAAAAAAAATAAAAAAATTATTAAGAGCTTTATCCTTAAGGATCAAGTAATTTTTTTCATTGTGTTCATTGTCACATCATTCAATTGCTAGCACAAAACATGGATTACTTATGTAATGCATTTTATTATACATGTCAGTTCAATACTGCCAGGCATCCTACTGGACCCTACTTCTGGCTGGTCCTAAAAATCAAACACCCAGTTGTCATGGTAGCCAAGGTCCTAATGAAGTTCTCCAGACCTGCCGAAGGCAAGGTATAATAGGAGAGGCACATCAGAATGTTCCTCTGCTAAATTATTGCATTGCAGAACAGTATACATTGGATCACACACTGTAGGGATAATATACCTTAGGGGAACTGTACAAAAAAAAAAAATTAAGAGGACAAAGTCATTTTTTTTTCATTTTGCTCATTTTCGCATCATATAATTGCTAACATAAAGCATGGATTAGGAATGTATGCATTTTATTATACCTGTCAGTATAACACTGCCAAGCATCCTACTGGACCCTACTTCTGGCTGGGCAAACAGAACTGAAAAAAAAAGCAAACAGAACTGAAAGCTTTCAATAGGTCCTCAGCTACCATGTGAATACATCGGCACCCTGGGAACACACTGGAGAGGGTGCCAACAAAGTGAGAGTGGGAAAATCCTCCCTCTAAAACCACTTAGATACAATGTTCATTACTCACTGTGGCATCTAAAGGGTTTAACCAGCTCAGATCTGAGGTATGTCCACTCTTTGCCTTTACTCTATAGATCGCGGTTGTTTTACCAGACACCTCTTGTATTTTAACAAGACCAAATCAGCGCTGGACTACTGACATTAAAATTAAAAGTAAAAGTATTGTTTATTTACATATAAAAGAAGGAAGACGCGTCTCGTGCTATAATGCACTTCATCTGGTTCCATCAGAGTGCATTATAGCACGAAACGCGTTTTCCTTCTTTTATATGTAAATAAACAATACTTTTACTGTTAATTTTAATGTCAGTAGTCCAGCGCTGATTTGGTCTTGTTAAAATACAAGAGGTGTCTGGTGAAACAACCTCGATCTATAGAGTATTCTACTGCTACCTCCCGGCTGGGAGAAAGCATTATCGGGACCCACTGCAGCGGACTTCAAAGGACCTACTTTCTGGCTCCAAATCATCTAAAGCTCTAGGGAGTGTTGTGGCTTAGTTAGCACAACTCCCAAAGGTTAGTGTGATACTAACTTTTTGTTTTTACTATTAAGACAACTCTCATTGCACTAGTGTGCGCTGTTTCTGTGTCTCCTACCCCCCTTCCCCCTCTTCTTTCGTTTTTACACTCTTTGCCCTTAGAGCAGGATTCTGGACTTCAACAGACCTCTTAACCCCTGCTTCATCCAGCACAGGACACTTATGCCAGTTCATAATTTTGATTTGATCTATTGAAATATAACATTTTCTATCCTGAACACCAAAATTGACTTATTTTTGGTAATTTCTCCCTCCCAGAAATTGGATCAAAATTCCAAAATGGTATTTATGAAAACACTTCATCCCACAAAAAATTAACCTTATCTTACATAGATGGGAAAAAATTTATTGGTTTCAGAAAACAGTGCTGCAAAGCAAACTTAAAAAAAATATATATATTTTTTAAAAAATGGTGTGCATGCACTGGCTATCGAATTAGAGGGCCCGTAGCTAATTAAACATCCAAAGGCCAACCATCAAGTGGGACATAAGGAACCTACTGCTGTGCGCTGCATCAGTTTTTTGATTTTCTTTAGTTGATCCTGGTCTCTACGTTGCGGTCCTGGTTACGTTTTCTTGCTGTCGCCTGGCTCCTGGATACTTACGCTGCCATACCTGTCATCATGCCTGTCTGCTTCATGCCTGTTGCTCCATTAACCATCACCGGTTACTCCTGTCTGGGAACTGCCACCTTTGCCTGCTCCCGCAGTTCTATGCCTAGCACTTCGGCTGTCACCACAAGCCGCCACATCACAGGTCCCCTGCGCCATCTCTCACATTGACCCAGCAGATCCATGCCTGCATTATCCACCCTACACTATGACAGTACAAACTGACCATGGATCCCGACGATGCGCCTTTACTGGGATTTCTGGGATTTAAAGGGCCAATATCTAGTTACCTATTCAATAGCTGACCACCACCTGGGATTTAAGGAACTTCCTGCCTGTGCTCTGCGTCAGTTTGTTGATGTTCTTTAATTGATCCTGACCTTTGCGTTGCTGTCCTGGTTACGTTTACTTGCTATCGCCTGGCTCCTGGATAGCTATTCTGACTGACCTGTCGCCACACCTGCTACCTGTCTGTTGCTCCACTACTTCTCACCGGTTACACTTCTTTGGGACCCGCTACCTCTGCCTGCTTCTGCAGTTCTATACCTAGCATGTCGGCTGTCACTGTGAGCAGCCATGTCAGGGATTACGATCTGGTAGTCCTCCGCAGCCAAGTCAATCCTGCCTTACGATGGGCTCTGGTGAATACCATGGGGCTCCTGACCATACACCATCTCTTGCAGTGACGCAGTGGATCCACACCTGCATTATCACCCCTACACTGTGACAGAAGTTGTATTACATATTTTTAGCTATGGGTCCTGGACTAAGGTAAAATTAAAGATTTCTTCTCTGAAACATATTTTATGCCTGCAAAACCTGTTTAGAGCAGGTTAATATAGTTATAGACATTTTCTAATCAGAATATTTTTCCTACTCTTAAAACAAGACAATATTTGGATATGTAAAGCAGGTCTATAGTTTTATATATATATATATATATATATATATATATATATATATATATATATAAAATTATATATAAATATATATATATTATATAAATCTTTCAATTCCTGCACCTGTGAGTTGTTAAATGTATTTTAAAACTCTCTCATTTTCATAACTCAAAGAAAAGACAAATAATTGAATCAGTCTTTGTTGTCCTACCTCACATTCTTTGAAGATTCTCTAGGTGTGTGGATGTTCTAACCATGAAAGAGGCCTTAAAATGGAAACAGTGCAAATTCATATATGTATATGGTGTAAAGAGCATGGCGTGCATCAAATAATATTCATTGAGCACCTTGTTGATGAGATGGAAGGTCTGACAATTTCAGGAGGTCACATCCATATATTTTGTGAAATTCTATAAGACTATAATAGTTTCTACACTCTGTAGACTTGACAAACAAGCAACAAGAACATTAAATTCACCAAAATTAGATAGCTGATATAAAATGCTGGTTACCTTGAGTTCCACCCAATGATCAGGTCACACCAAAGCCACAAAACATTTTTAGGATACACTTACAAAGTTAAATCGGAGGGGTTTGCCATTGCTCATACTTCCCGCCAATCAACTATTTGTGAGGGCTGTTTGAGAAAAGTGGCTACAAGTATGGCATTTGCTAGTACTAGGACATGTAAACATTGAAAAGGTGGCAGAGATTGCAATCGACCGCTACAGTCCCTCCAAACATCTGATCTGTGAGGGTGCTAACTGTCAGACCTCCCACTTATGTAATATTGATGCTCTAAGAATAGGCCCTTAAGGTGTTTTTCTCACCATGCAGTTTCACAGAGTCACAGCCAGCTTTAGATTTACATGTCATGTTCAGGCTATGGGTGGGTCTACAGCAGTGACTGACACATCAGCTCTGCTGATCTTAGCTATTCCTGTTACAGTGACGTGAGTCCAGGAGATTTATAAAATGTAGACTTGTGAAAGCTTCTTATTTAGTTAAGTAAACACAGTCTGTTTCTAGACATAAGACTCTGCAGGCGGTGATGCAGCGTGGACGGACTGACTGACTGACAGCAGCTTAGAGCAATAAGAGATAAAAGAGAGCAGGGTGAGGTGGTTGGTAACCAAAGAAACTTGTGTGCTCTAACAGGAGATAAAGGACAACATGTATGAACGCTGGCGAAGACAGGCCAAATCTAAATAGCTTTAAGGCAATGTAGAATGCGCCAGAATGTATGAACCTGTCCTTCTGCAGGTCATACATACAGGCATATTTTAGTGCCAACATGACAAGTCTGGCTCAGGCAGACCACCTTTAATCTGGTTTGGCTGAACTCCCAGAACTCCCCAAATCTTTTGCGCACTAAAAAGTGTCGCTCCGGCACTTATCGCAATAAAGTGCAACTGTTCATACATCTATACAATAGGTCTACTAAAGCTTTTTGACACCAGATACCTGACACATCCCTGTTCTTATATGTTGCCCAAAATCTTCTTTATCTCCTGACCAAAGCAAAACCAACAAAGCATGGCTGCCATGTATGCATTTCAATCACCTCCTGCACCAGGCAGGAAGTGATAGAATCACCATCTTTGTACACCCTTCTGCATTGTTTATACAGAAGGGCGTATTCACAATCATGCACCCTAATGGTCAAGTACCATAAAGGGAATACTGTTAATGTAAAAAGCTAAATTTTTTAAAGTATAAAAATAATAGAGTTCAAGTCACCCCCTTTTTGCCATTTTACAAAGAAAAAAATAATTAAAATGTTACACATAATTGGTATCCCTGCATCTGTAAAAGTCCGATCTACGAAAATAAACCATCATTTATTCCATACGCTGAATGCCATGGGAGAAAAACAATTCTAAATGACAAAATTGCAGTTTTGGTCATTTCGGGTCAGCTAAAAATTGGAATAAAAAGTGAACAAAAAGTCGCATATATCCAAAAATGGTACCAATAAAAAGTAAACTTCAGCCCGCAAAAACAATCAACATAACTCAGGTCCATAGATGGAAGTACAAAAAAGTTGTTGGTTGGCTGTAGTTTTATACTGTCTGAGCTTGCATTTGATGTAACTATGATGGTAAAGTATACCGTTGTGAAATACCAATATGTTAAAGAAATATGAAGTAAATGGCACCTTTAAATGTGCTATAGATTAATTCTTTAGATTTTACAAGATGATCCTTATCCTTGCAACAAGTAAAGTATATCTCTGAACTAAAGTTAACAGACACTCAGGCACAATGGTTGTCCACATAACCATGTACAGGAAATAATAGGGTAGAAAAAAAGAACAGTTTTCAGTATTTGGACTTGTTAATTATACAAATATAGGTTACACATTCCATTAAATGATATTGGATGGGTTAAGATGACTTGGGCTATGTTCGCACAGTCGTTCAGACCTTTTTTTTCAGAGGCCTGGTTGGCAGATCAGTCAGATTTGATTGCAATAATAGCACAGCATGCAGCAATACTCTTGCTGTCAAAACAATGAAAATGAAAGGCTACAGTTCTAGTAATACAAAGAGTGCCTATGGGCAGCTTTATACACACTATTAAGATCATTGTGCTCCTATATTTTTTTACTAGACTACATCTATTGAAATATTCAAAGCCCATTATCTGGCCCCCACAGGTATTTAATGATATTAAGAACGTTATTCAGCTAAATGTACTCATTAGGGAATGGCATAGCTAGACACTCTCGAGTTGCCTTTCCCCTCTCTGCTGTAAGCACAGTTCATAATCCAACTTCACTTGAGACAGACTCATTGCTAGCTATACACTGTTTTTCAGCAAAAGCTTTTTAAATAAATAATGGAGAATATCCCTAGTAACCAGTTTATTTTAAATTAGATTGGTTCCTCAGTATTCAATATGAATTTGTCCTGGGACAGCCATTGTATGTTGAAACCATTGTATGTTGAAACCATAACTCTATGGAAAACTGGTGATTGGTTCACATGTCCTAAAATGTCACCCAATATAATACAAAATGCAGATTAAACAAAATTATATGGATAACTAGTACATATAAATCAAGTCCTTACATATAACCATCAGAAAGAGCTGCTGAAAGCTGGAAATCACTTTCTGTTATGAGGACAGAAGCTTCTTTGACTCATGTAACTCATACACAATGTACTAGTGTAGGATGTGCAAAGCTGTAGATATCTCTATTTAGTAAAGTAGTGTAAATTATATTGTACAGACTTAGGTATAGAAGTGATAGTAAAGTTATATTCGGGTAAGCCAGAGGTTAACAGTTAAGGTTCTTTCCCAGTTGTAGCCTGCCTGGTAACAGCAGCGTCATAACCCTCAGCCAATAGGGAGCTGGAACCCTGTGAAGCAGGAAGGGGGGTTAGCTGCCAGCAGGGGGGATTCAAATAAATAGAGAGACAGAGAGAAAATCAGGGTTCTGCCAAGAGGAGAGAGTCTGCCACAGGATTGTGGGCAGACAGGATCACTCTCATCATTCTGGCTGGAAATGAGAGGCGGCAGATTTGACTGGAAGGCAAAGAGGAAGCCCTAGGAATAAGGGGACTTGTAAATAGTTATCGTTTTTACAGCAAAAGAAGCCGGGCAGGAGCTGTGGGCAGAGCTTCGCCTCCAGCTGGGAGCATATGTGAGTAAAGGGCAAGAGAGGCCATTGATGCAGCAAAGTGCAAGGTAGCCCCCCCCTGAGCTGAGTGGAGAAGCCACTGGAAGACAGTCAGGGTAGAGCGGTGAGGTAGAGCTAGAGAGAGAGCTCCCTCTGGAACTGCTGGATGAGTGCGTGCTACCGGAGCTGGCTGAGACTCAATGTGGACGGCTGGATTGTGTTGAAGGTGTCATTGCTGGAGGAAGTAAAGCCACAGTTCTCCCGGTTAACTGTTGTCGTGTCTTATCATTTATACGCCTTATCATTTACACTCCATCACAGAGAGTCCCACATCGTCTCTCCCCACAATCGCAAAGAACCAGTTGGGAGTGCCAACCGTATCGCTCCCGCATTCTTGCACTAGAAAAAAGAAAATGAGCCTTACATGTTGCTCAAAGAATCCACTCATCCTTGCACATGTAAAGAGCAGTAAAAAAATATGTAGTACTGCACAGCACTGTAGAGAGGCGCTACTAGACCACCAGTTACTGAATGTACTATCCTAATACAGAAGTTTTACAAGTAAAATGTTTATGAAAATCAGCTAGATCAGTGTCTGGGACATCCGGGGCATTGTCCCATACTCGTTATACAATGTCTCAAGAAAGATCATTGTATGTTAAAAATATTGTATTCTAAGATATTTTATATCTTATACTTACCTCAAATAATCAATACTTTGTACTTGTTGAATTGTACATCTTTGATATAAATTTCTGAAAAAAATCTTAATACAAAATATTTTTACAAAAAAAAAATACTGTATCCTGAGGCCATTGTAACTTGAGGGACCACTGTAACAAAGGTCTTCAACTCAAGGCATTTCAGGCTGAAGCAATGAAGCTTGTGAGTAATTAAAGGGGTTATCTCACTACATTGATTCATCTCACCTCAGTACTGTTTTCTTGGTTTCACTTAGAATTCAGGGGCGTGTTTACTGGCTTCTACTAGGCTGCAATAGAAGCCAGGTCTGTAGCTATAGCAACCAGTGCTGGCAGCCTATGATGAGAGATTGAACAGGTCTGTAACTATAGCGACCTGAGGAGCTGATGCAGCCCATACAAGAGAGGATATTTAGGAATAGGTAGGAGACAATGTATGTCCATTAACAAAGTGACTTGTTTTTGCAAGATCTTTAACATAAAAAGCAATCCTTGTAGTGAGACAACCCCTTTAAGCAACTTTTTTCTCTGTTTTTTATTTCTAATCAAAGTTATGTAAAAAAAAAACTTCAAACAAACCAACATGTGTCTGAACATATGAACAGAGCAAGAGGACATTCTAAAGGGACATTGGTCTTTTCACAATTTTCTTCTTATCTTGTGCATGGACTCTGAAAAAAAAAACTGATTAACCATAAACAGACCAGTTGATTATACTTATGTTCATCATTGTTCTTTATGCTGGTTTGATGACAAGTTGTAGCCTTACAATATGACGAGTAATGTGTAAAAATGCTTTCTGCAATAATGAATATTACTGCCCTGCACAGCGACCAAGATTGTGTTAGCGCTATCTCCTATTCAAGAGGCATGGCTGCATCCCTGTACTGAACAATTGTTAGCTGTTTCTGTTGCTTTGGTGTGTTTGTTGCAGTCACTATAGCTACCCATATACAGTGAAAAAATAAGTATTTAATCCCTTGCTGATTTTATAATTTTGCCCACTGACAAAGACATGAACAATCTATAATTTTAAGGGTAGGTTAATTTTAACATTGAGAGATAGAATGTCAAAAATAAAATCCAAAAAATCACATTGTATAAATTATATAAATTTATTTGCATTTTGCTGAAAGAAATAAGTATTTGATCCCCTACCAACCATTAAGAGTTTTGGCTCCTACAGACCAGTTAGATGCTCCTAATCAACTTGTTACCTGCATTAAAGACAGCTGTCTTAAATAGTCACCTTTATAAAAGACTTCTGGCCACAGACTCAATTAGTCAGCTAGACTCGTACCTCTACAACATGGGCAAGACCAAAGAGCTTTCTAAGGATGTCGGTGACAAGATCATAGATCTGCACAAAGCTGGAATGGGCTACAAAGCCATAAGTAAGACGCTGGGTAAGAAGGAGACAACTGTTGCTGTAAAAGTAAGAAAATGGAAGAAATACAAAATGACTGTCAATCGACATCGATCTGGGGTACCATGCAAAACCTCACCTCATGGGGTATCCTTCATCATGAGGAAGGTGAGAGATTAGCCTAAAACTACACGGGGGTAACTTGTTAATGATCTCAAGGCAGCTGGGACCACAGTCAGTAAGAAAACCATTGGTAACACATTATGCCGTAATGGTTTAAAATCCAGCAGTGCCCACAAGTTCCCCGTGCTCATGTGCAGGCCCATCTGAAGTTTGCCAGTGAGCACCTGGATGATTCTGTGACTGATTGGGAGAAGGTGCTGTTGTCGGATGAGACAAAAATTGTGCTCTTTGGCATGAACTCAACTCGCCGTGTTTGGAGAAAGAGAAATGCTGCCTAGGACCCAAAGAACACCATCCCCACTGTCATGCATGGAGGTGGAAACATTAAAAAAGAAACATATTGAGGTCATGGAGTGGCCTAGCCAGTCTCCAGACCTTATTCCCATAAAAAACTTATGCAGGGAGTTGAAGCTCTGAGTTGCCAAGCGACAGCCTTAATGATTTAGAGATGATCTGCAAAGAGGAGTGGACCAAAATTCCTCCTGATATGTGTGCAAACCTCATCATCAACTACAGAAAAAGTCTGACTGCTGTGCTTGCCAACAAAGGTTTTGCCACCAAGTATTAAGTCTTGTTTGCCAGAGGGATCAAATTTCTCACTGCAAAATGCAAATAAATTTATGTAATTTATGTGATTTTTTGTATTTTATTTTTCATATTCTCTCAATGTTAAAATTAACCTACCCTTAAAATTATAGATTGTTCATGTCTTTGTCAGTGGTAAAACTTACAAAATCAGCAAGGGAACGAAAATAATTATTTCCTGCACTGCAACATTGACACTGACAGGCCAGTTCTAAATCATTTTAAAGCAGTGTAGAATGCACCAGAAAATATGAACCCATTCTTCTGCAGTTCATACATACAGGCGCATTGTAGTGCCAATACGATAACTCAGGCTCAGGCAGACCACCTTTAACCTGGTCTGGCTCTTTGAACTGTTATACACCTGCGTTTGGCGTCAATGAATCGTAAATGTGTCTAATTCTACAAATGTGGTGCGACACCCCCCCAGAACACCCCAAATTTTTAAAGTGTTGCACAGCTTTTTGACACCAGATAACTGGCACAGCCCTGTTCATACATGTTGCCCTTTGTGTTTTGGAATGGTCAAGTCAGAGTCCTGATCTTAGCCCTATTGAGATTCTGTGACATTACATACACGGAGCTGTGCATATAAGACATCCCCAAATTTTAACTGAAACACATTGGCAGGGAGAAATGGCCAGTACTTCTAGTCAACACTGCCCAAATCTTATTTGCAATGTTTGGTAAAGGTGACTGTCAATTAAAGGGGATATACAGGTTATTAAAGAGGTTGTCCAGTTCTGATAAAACTTAATATAATGCTTGGAAGAAGAAGAATGAAAACAGAAGGCCGGAGGGACGCAGCACTGGAAACGAGCACCAGAGTATAGTTTTCTTCTTTTTAACCAACCTCTTTAAATTCAAGAGGCCACATTTTCACCTGCACAGTTCTTTACTCTGTGAGCTCAGTAAAGACATGAACAGTGCAACTTTTTGTATGTTATTTGTCTAGTTGCTGTGTGCTTATGTATAATTGTGACTATAGACATAATTATAGACAACGCCCCCTTTCTTATTAATCAGTGGAAAATTGAGGTAGTTCCTAAAAGGGCACTTACTGTCTTTCCAGCTGTATAAGGAGACTGTTTATTAAAGAGTTGTCTTTCACAGCTCCAGTATACAGTGAAGGAATAATGATTTGATACCTTGCTGATTGTGTAAGTTTTCCCACTGACAAAGACAGTTTATAGTTTAAAGGGTAGGTTAATTTTAACATTGAGAGATAAAATATCCTAAATAAAATCCAGAAAATCAAAATGTATAAATTATATACATTTATTTGCATTTTGCAATGAGAAATAAGTATTAGATCCCTCTGGCAAACAAGACTTAATACTTGATCAGGACACTGGCTATGCCACTCCCTGACCTTAACCCCTTCCCAACATCGGACGTACCCATATTTCCTCCCGGGAAGTGCGTTCTTGTAAATGGACGTATGGGCACGTCCTGGCGATCGTGTGGGCTTGCAAGCAAGCCCCGCACGATCGCAACATGGGACCCACGGTAAATTACCGCTTCGCTATCGCGTCACCATGCTCGCAGTGCATTGTGGGTATGGTGATTGATAGTCACCATGGACCAGCAATGCTGTGTACTGGTCTGCCTTATAACAGCAGTCTGAAGATCGCTGATACAAATCCCCTATGAGGAAAAGTTAAAAAAATTTGAAAACGTTAAAAAAAGTAAAACACGAAAAATAAAATAAAAATACATACGCCGCCCTTTTCCCCTTTACAACTGGCAATCACCCCAAAAACCCATATTTGGTTTCGCCGCGTGCATAATGACTTGCCCTATAAACATGTCACATTAATTAGTCTGTATGGTGAACACAATAAAAAAAAATAACAGTCACAGAATTGCGATTTTCCTTCGTCCTGCAGCACATAAAATGGAATAAAAGCGATCAAAAACTCATATAAACACCAAAGTGGTACCAAGCAAAACTTCAGTTTTACCCGCAAAAAATATCCCTGACACAGCTCAGTATATGAAAAAATAAAAAAGTTATGGCTATCAGAAGATAGTGATGCATAAATATTGCTTTACACAATAAAAACACTCTTTTGAAAAAAAAAGTGCTTTCACAAAAAAAACTATATAAACTGGTTATCGCCATAATCGTCTCAACCCAGGGAGTAAAACTAACGTCACGGATACTGCACGGTGGGTGCTGTTAAAAATAAAAAAAACTAGGATTGCAGTATTTTCTTCACCCTGCCTTCCAAAAAACGGATTTAAAAGCAATCAAAAAGCCTTGAATCATCCCGCAAAAAAAGCTGCTATTCAGCTCCGTACACAGAAAAATAAAAAAGTTATGACTCTCAGAGTATGACGTGTTTTCCTTTTTGAAAAAAAAATGTTTTTAATGTGTAAAAGCAGTAAAACAAAAAACATATAGAAATAGGTTATTGCTGTAATCGGATTGACCTGCTGAGTAAAGCTAGCATGTCATTTATACCATATGGTGAGCGCTGTAAAAAATAAAAATAAAAAACATTACCAAGATTGCTGTATTTTGTTCAAAATGCCTTACAAAAACCATAATAAAAAGTAATCAAAGCGTTATATGCACCTCATAATGGTACCAATAAAAACATCAACTCATCCCACAAAATACAAGCCCATAATCAGCTCCGTATACAGAAAAATAAAAACTTTATGGCTGTCAGAATAGGACAACATAAAAACTAAATTTTTTATAGAAATTTCTATTGTGTAAAAGTAATAAAACATAAAAAAAACTATGATTTATATCATTGTAATTGTACCAACCCACATAGTAAAGTTATCCAGTCATTTACACTGCACAGCGAACGCTGTAAAATTGAAGCCCAAAAAACAATGACGGAACTGTGTTTTTTCCCCCTGTTTTCATGGCCCAATGTTAAAAAAACTATGGAACCCCTCGGCACCCAAAATGCATAATACACCCCTAGATGACATCCATGAGGGGTGATGAATCCAAAATGGTATAAGTTCTGGAAGGTTTTACCTGTTTTGGTACTTTGGGGACTTTGCAATTGCGAAATAACACCCACCAAAATCTGTGTTCCAAAAGCGAAATAACTCTCCCTCCTTTATTCGCCCTGTCATGTGCCCAAACATCAGTTTACACCCATATATAGGGTATCGCTGAACTTGGAAGAAATTTTGTAATAAAATTTCAGGGGCTGTTTTTCCAGGATTCTTTGTAAAAATTACACATTTTTAGCTAAAATTGCAGTTTGTTGGAAAAAAAAATTTCACAGCCTAACGTTAAAAAAATTAGTGAAACACCTGTGGGGTCGATATACTCACTGCATCCCTGGATATATTCATTAAGGGGTGTAGTTTCTAATATGGGGTATTTTTAGGGATATTTATTAATGTTTAAGGTGTCTGTAAACCTGAAATGGCGCCTAAATAAAGTTGTAATGAAAATGAGACCCCAGAGTCCAGTAGGTGCTCCTCCTACCTGAGGCTTGTGGTTGAGCCAAATAGTGCACTAGGCCCACATATGAAATATCTCTGAAAACGTCAGAATCTGGGAAATTAATATTAAATAGCTTTTCCCTGGTCTTATCTACCGTATTCTTGTAAATAATGGATAAAAATTGAAGATCTGCAAAAAAAGTTAAATTTTGAAATGTCTCCTCTGCTTTGCTTTAATTCTTGTAAAACACCTAAAGGGTTAACAAACTTCCTAAATGCTGTTTTGAATACTTTAAGGGGTGTAGTTTCTTAGATGAAGTCATTTATGGGGGTATCTAACATATAGGCCAATCAAAGTCACGTCAGAATTGGACTGGTCCCTAAACAAATCTGTTCTCTTAAAAATGGGAAAATTACGACTAAATTTCTAAGCCCCTAATGTCTTAAAAAAAAAAAAGACATTAAAAAAAAAATGATGCCAACCTACAGTAGACATATGGTAAATGCTAGTTAGACACTATATTGAGTGGAATAACTATCTGCCTTGCACGGAGAAATTTTTGAAGTTTGAAAATGGCAATATTTTCACATTTTTCACGATACTTTGATATTTTTCACAAATAGGACTTTTTGGACCAAAATTTCTTACTAACTTAAAGCACAATGTGTCACGAACAATCTCTGAATCACATGGATAGCTAAAAGTGTCAAAAAGTTATTCTCACATAAAGTGACACATATTTCAAAAACTAGGCTCTGTCAGAGAGGCCAAAACTGGCTCTGGCGGTAAGGGGTTAATGTGCTTCTTTTTGAGCCACTCCTTTGTTGCCTTGCTTGTATGTTTTGGATCATTGTCTTGTTGGATCACCCAGCCACGACCCATTTTAATGTCCTGGCGGAGAGAAGGAGGTCATCACTCAGGATTTTACGGTACATGGCTCTATCCATTCTCCCATTGATGCGGTGTAGTAGTTTTGTGCCCTTAGCAGAGAAACACCCCCAAAACACAATGTTTCCACCTCCATGTCGGACAGTGGGGACAGTGTTCTTTGGGTCATAGGCAGCATTTCTCTTCCTCCAAACACAGCGAGTTA
Organism: Phyllomedusa bahiana; assembly: GCA_025379985.1. Lineage (NCBI taxonomy): Eukaryota > Metazoa > Chordata > Amphibia > Anura > Hylidae > Phyllomedusa > Phyllomedusa bahiana. The sequence goes on along the minus strand of JAODAL010020359.1, from coordinate 23,474 downwards.
AGTTAATACGAAAGAGCTCAATTTTTGTCTCATCTGACCACAGCACCTTCTCCCAATCACTCACAGAACCATCCAGGTTTTCATTGACAAACTTCAGACTGGCCTGCACATGTGCCTTCTTGAACAGGGGGATCTTGCGAGCACTGCAGGATTTTAAAACATTATGACATAATGTGTTACCAATAGTTTTCTTGGTGACTGTGGTCCCAGCTGTCTTGAGATCATTAACAAGTTCCCCCAGTGTAGTTTTAGGCTGATCTGTCCCCTGCCTCATGATCAAGGATACCCCACGAGGGGAGATTTTGCCCCAGATCAATGTCAGTTGACAGTCATTTTGTATTTCTTCCATTTTCTTACTATTGCTCCAGCAATTGTCTTCTTCTCACCCAGCTTACTTATGGTTTTGTAGCCCATTCCAGCTTTGTGCAGGTCTATGATCTTGTCCCTGACATCCTTAGAAAGCATTTTGGTCTTGCCCATGTTGCAGAGGTTAGAGTCTGACTGATTTATTGAGTCTGTGGCCAGGAGTTTTTTATAAAGGTGACTATTTAATGCAGGTAATGGGTTGATTAGGAGCATCTAACTGGTCTGTAGGAGCCAGAACTCTTAATGGTTGGTAAGAGATCAAATACTTATTTCTCTCAGCAAAATGCAAATATATTTCTATAATTTATACAATGCGATTTTCTGGATTTTATTTTGGATATTGTATCTCTCAATGTTACAATTAACCTACCCTTAAAATTATAGACTGTTCATGTCTTTGTCAGTGGGCAAACTTACAAAATCACCAAGGGGTCAAATAGTTATTTCCTTCACTGTACATGTCGCCGTAATTGTCTTTTTCGATCATTTTTTAGTTGATTTTGTACTTTCATTGCTTGGAGCCATTGTCTTGTTGGATCATTCAATGTTTCTTTTCCATACTTGCATTCTCCTGTAAAATGAGTTAATTGTTCCCTCAGTTATTGCAAGGTGTCCAGGCCCTAACACAGCACAACAACCCCAAACTATGATACGCCCTCCACCATGCTTTAGATATAATGTTTTCAAAGGGCTTTATTGCAAAATAGTCACAAGTATACAAACAATGCAGACAGTTCATGAAAACATCTCTTTAGGAAAAGATGGATCCTTGGGGTCGCGGGTCAGTGCTCTGTCCAACCGTGGTTAGGGACATGAGGGGCAGCAAAGTCTAAACAAACAGGTGAGAAGGAACAACGGAAGCCCCTCAAAAGGACACTGGATAAACGGACTGCAGACTTTTGACAAGTTGCATAAACCAGGAGACCAGGACAGGATACCAGACAACCAGAGACTTGGACTGCAGGTACCAGCAGGCCTGAAGTATAAGACAGGCAGGGATTTGGAGCAGGCAGGAAACAGAAGCAGGACTCGAGTCAGCAGGAACAAAGGAACTAGGAATCAGGTACTCAGAATCAGGAATGCAGAATCAGGAACATGAAGTCAGGAACACGGAGAGCTTGAGGCATAGTGCAATTACCCAGGTTGCACTTCAGAAACTCACGTCCTGAATACTGGAAGTAGCAGGGCTAGCTCCACTAAACAGGATGATAAGGGGCACTGTGAGTGTATTGAAAGCAAGTGTTAACCGTTGCCATGCTGGAAGGCACAGAAAACACTCAACAGATACAGCTCAGCAGCCCCCAGGGTTAAAGAGCATGTTGCAGGGTAGACAGAGGCACAATACCTTGTGGATCGTGATATTAGAGTTTAGATGAGCTGTTAATGATGTTGTGCCGCATCCTTTTTCCTTTATATATGGCACTATGCGTTTGCACTAGAGAAGTTATTTTTTTGCCTAAGCTGTCCATAGAACATTTTCCCAAAAGCACTGTGGGAAAAAAAACACTGCACACAAACAACATCCTAATTGTGAAGCATGGTGGAGGCAGCATCATGGCTTGGGGCTGCTTTGCTGCTTAGTGCCTAAATGCCTTGGGATCACCAAGGGAACAATAAGTTCAAAACATTTTAAAGAAGGATATAACGACAGCAGTCTATGACCTGAAACTGAAGAGACATTGGATGATGGCAACAAGGCGATGACCCAAAGCAGACAGGTTACTCAAGAAAATAATGGGTGAAAAAGAAAATTTGGGTAATGGAATGGCCAAGTCAAAGTCCTATCTTAACCCTATTGCACTGTGGCATGACTTGAAGACGGCTGTGCATCCAAGACTTTCCAGAAATTACAAGAAGTAATGGTCCAATATTCCTTTACAACATTGTGCAAATCTCATTTTCAGCTATAGAAATTGTTTGGTACAGGTAATGTTTGCTAAAGACCCACTATAACTATAGGTTACTAAATTCAAGGGACTTTTCAGTTTTTATCCCTGCATGGTGGATATTTACTTGGTGTGTGTGCAATAGACATGAACAGTACATCTGTTTATGTGTTATTAATTTAGTCAGACTTTATTTCTCTAGAATTGTGACTTGGATAACAATCAGACCACATAGTATTTTAGTTAGTGCAGAAATCCAGGTAATTCCGAAGAGTTCAATTACTTTTTCTTGTATAATGTACATCAAATTAGTAAAATACAGTCTGAGGATTTACCTGCGTTGCTCCCCAAATGAAACTTAAGTGAACACTCTTACATTTATCACAATTCCAATTTTTTGCTGTAAAAAAAACCAAAACAAAACAGTGCTTACTCTGGATAACATAAGATGACATCAGTAAAGATAATAAACTGTGAAATTAATTATGAAATGTTATAGCACATAGAAACACAGTGGGAAAAGACGCTGCCATGGAATTCCCATCAGTGAGTGTAACAGGGGAATGAATTTAATGATGTACTGTTATGAAAAGCAACTCCTGATAACATTCTATTTTCAGACTCCAGTTTGGTCTCGTTCCAAATAAATAAAATAAAAGACTCTTGAAAGAGTGTGACCCTTTTCAGAGGAACCCCACGCCTAACTGCAGGCTGCCCTAGTGAGCCAGTGAATGCATCAATAGCATTCATCCAGTACTGACAGGTTTTAAACAAATACACCTGCTAGTGTGGCCAGCTGTCACGCCATTTACCAGCAGTAGTTTTTGTACCTAAAGAGCCCCTGCTGCGTTTAGTACAAAAACCTTCATCTAAAAGCATTCATAATTATAAGTAACCAATACAGTAAGTGCACAGACACTTCTATGACTTCTAATCCTTCACTAATTTGGTAAAACAGCTACTGGCACCAAGAATTGCTGTAAACCACATAGGAGTAAAATTACACCAAGCATAAAGTGTAACAAATCTTAATTACTTTAACAAATAAATATTATTCATTGTGTCTGTAATTAGAGAGTACATGTAATGAGAAAATGTGACAAAATAGAGCAGAGTTTTCTATAGAAAATAAAAGAGTTGTGTAAACCAGGGAAAAGGGTCAAGGGGAGTTACTTTATAAACTACCTAGGACATTATTTATTAATCTTATGCATATATATAACATTGAAAACACAATAGTGGGCCCTCACACTACATTAAACTGATTAAAAAGGAGAAACCTTTTAAAATTGTCCAAAGCCATAAAAAAATCTCCATAGAAATATAAGTAAGAATCTCAACAAAAAATTCAGAAGTACCCATTATCTGGGGGGTAAAATTTATTTAAGTAAGATGAGACCCAGGTCAGAATGTAGCTCAGATGGGAGGGCAGTGCTTGGCCAAAGAACAATATTGTGTTAGAGCCTTCCCATAGATGTACAGGGTGTTAATAACTTTTGAACCACAAAAGATGTTGAAAATTTGATTGCAGCAATTGATTTCAGAGACAATTCTGGTCTTCTTTGATATGCTACATGACCACCTCCCCAGTAGAAAAACTTGCTTTGATCAAAAATGGTGGCTTTCAAGATGGCGGTCATGTTCCAGACATATCCTAAAAGATAGGCCCCTCACCCATTACTTGCTCTGTTATTCAGATATGTTATTTTCCCTTTCATTTCTGAAATAAAAGAATGTCCTGGGACTGTTGACTCATACTGTATATCTGGGAAGTATTGGCTAATGTATATCTCTGGAAGGCTACAAGGTTGGTGCTGGTATCTCCTACCTCTCTTCTCCTGTTCCCAACCCGGCTTTCTCTAAGTTCCACCTCACTGCCTACTTCTTCCCTGCTCACTTGGATCACCATGCACAGAAATCACAGGTAACAAGCGCCCCTGAGGGGTAAATGACTCCTACCTCAATTACACTTGTCTAATCGGCAATTTTTGTGAATCTATTTCCTACAATTACTACAACATCTATGAAACAGAAAAGCATAACATGCGGAAAATAATAAATGCACTCACATTGGAACACAGACCATGCGTTCAACATTCGTGAACAACAATGATATGACATGTTCTGCTGAGCACACAAACTTGACTATGTACATCCATCAAATAAATGAAGTGGAAGACCTATTATGTAGCAACATTACTTTTATAGTGCTATTTATTGTATAATTTGGGAAGTCTTCAAACCAGAAAAAATTGCAGATAGACAGATAGTCGTGATTATGCACATTACATTTATAGGAGAAAAAAAAATACCACTTCATTTGACAGCAGAGAATGAATTAAAAATTGCTGAAAATGGCTACAATTAAAGGGACCATGTCACTAAAGATTTAGGGTGACATGTATGAACGGGGCTGAAATAGTTTTCTAAAAAAAAAACTGTCATAGCCCTGATCTATAGATGTATGAACAGCCTTATGCCAAAACTTGGTGCATTCAGAGTTTGCAAAACTGTTGTACAATTCTGTAGCATGGCTGTGACAAATATTGGCACATGACACTCTATGTGACAATATTAGGCGCATAACACTCTTTCATACATACTGTCAGATCGTACACTATTAAAAACAGACAACTAACTGGCGAGTCGGAGTCAGTTTTACACATGTCACCCTAATTGATTATACCAACCACATAATGCAAAAGTGCATGTGTCAGTATGCATTTACCAGTTCAGCTTCTACAGTAGCTTCTAGGGAGCAATGCTCTGTACCTGTGTTTCATGGTTTGAGATGGTCTGCTGGAGATCCTTTGATTGACAGGTCTCCAGCTACTCCCGATAGAGGGTGTGTCACACGAGCCAATAGGAGGGCCTGGAAACTGCTCCAATCAGCTACAGGGGAAGTGTTTGGGCAATCCATTTAAACCTGCTGATATATCCAGGCTTTGCCTGTGATATTTCTTGGCTGCATATACTTACCTGTGCTTTGCTAGTTTGCTTCTCCTGTTTTCATGACCTTGGCTTGTTTCCTGACTTCAGCTTGCTTCCTGATTTGGTACCTTGCTCCCAACCATATTCTGACCCTTTGACATGTTTTCCGTTTACTCTCTTTGTTTTCTGATTTGTGGCCTGACGTACCCGTTCTGTTACTGACCCGGACTGTTCGACTATTCTTCCACTTGGTGGCCCCTGCACTTACTAGCGTAGGAACCACTGCCCAGTTGAGGTCTACCATCTCGGGCAGCATGTCAAGTAGGCAGGGACAGTGGGCTGGGTTCCATTTAGGGCTCATTGTACCTCCCTTGACATTATCACAGGCCTGAACCGCTACTGCTCTCCACGCACAATTAACCCCATGACAGCATTGGTAGAGCAGATTCAGGTGCTTACCCAGCTAGTCCAGGATCTGGTGCTAAAAGTACAGCAGCAGGAGAATTCCCCGAATCAGAGTGTTCCGGCATTACTTTCCCCTCCTGTGGAACAACCTCTTCAGCTACCAGACAATTTCTCAGGTGACAGGAAGGCTTTTCTAACATTTAAGGAGGTATGTTTCTTGTAATATAGGCTCCACCCACATACCTCTGATAATGAGGTACAGAGAGTGGGGACCCTTCTTCAGGGTCCCCCCAGGAGTAGGCATTCTCTTTGCTGTTTAGTCCCCCTGGACTCTCTTCCACGGACAAGTTCTTTGTCTCCTTAGGCATATTTTTTGATGACCCATCACTGAAAATAATTTCTTCTTTGCTAAAAAATAACTTTTAATTCCTTCATTAAAAAGTACATGTAAATACTATTGAAATCATGAAAATACTGAGTAGTTAACCCAAGCAATAATTTCAATAGCCAGGCTTAATATCATGTCAAGCCCAACATATATAACTCATTCCATTGCAGCAGTATACAGAAAAATTCTTGGACTCACCATTTGTTATTCTTTGTGGTACCAGATCCAATTTTGGTTCTTCTTTGTTTGTTTTCTCTACTTGCAGATATATTCCACATTTTTCTGTACTGGGGGCAAAGTGTGTCGATATCTACTCTTTCTTCCTAACCCTCCTCAACCTTCCTCGCACTTTTTATATCCTAATATGTCCCTTATGAAGTTATCGGGGCAACAACTGCATAAGGGATATATTATGATATAAGAAGGGCGAGAAAGAAAGAGTAGATATCTACACACTTTGCCCCCAGTACAGAAAAATGTGGAATATATCTGCAAGTAGAGAAAACAAAGAATACCCAACATTGGATCTGTTACCACAAAGAATAACAAATGGTGACTTCAAAAATGTTTCTGTATACTTATGCAATGGAATGAGTTATATATTTTGGGCTTGACATAAGATTAAGCCTGGGTACTGAAATTATTGCTTGGGTACAAACTATTCTGTTTTTTGTGATTTCAGTAGTATTTACATGTACTTTTTAATAAAGGAATTAAAAGCTATTTTTTAACATAGAAAAAATTATTTTCAGTGATAGGTTTCGAGTCTTTTTTTCTACCTTTGCAAGACAAATATATTTTCAGTGAGAGGAGTTGTGAAGAGCAGGTTATGGAAGGTTTCCTGAGCAAACCAGTAGGTGTGGAATAGTGGTTGGCAGATGTACAAAAAGTCTTTTCAGAAAGTGAAGTTGAATATGAAATTGCCACTCCAAACCTGAAGACAGCATTCAGGGATCTATACCAAGGTTATAAACCAAATATTAAATCTTTTTGGGAAGTAAAAAGTCTAGAAAATTATATAAAAACAGGAATAATCCCAAAGAGTTTATGGATACCGTTATGCCCGACCCCTAGAGTATGTACCACAGAAGTATTAGAGAAGTGGTAAAAGGAATTGCTAGCAATTCCTCCAATTAATGAATATTCTACTGGAAGAGGAACAAAAAACATCAGAAAAAATTTCAGCAGAGTTAAAACATTTGACTGAGAAAACTTTAAAGGAGATCCTGGCTTTGCTAGACAAGAAACCACATTACAAAACGCTGTGGAAAAATTAGAAAATTCCATACAGAATAGAAAACAAACAATACGTCCGAGACGTGGGTGAATTTGGGGGAAAAAAGGCATTTGCTATCTTGACTACGTTGGGACGAGCTCAAACTGTAGCTTCATCTTCTGATTTGGAGAGTCATACAAGAGGAACAAGAGGGAACAAATATAGATATAGACAAAAGAAAGGAGGAGGAGGAGGTCAGTGGAACCAAAGAAGTCAAAAATGGGGAATAAAAAACAAAAGATATGGAGAGTATGGGCGATATCCACCACCAGGAACTAAACCCCCTGGTTTAATACAATCCTCTATTATTATTATTATTATTATTATTTATTTTAAAGCGCCATTGATTCCAGGGAGCTGTACAATCGAGAGTTACAAAACAATACATAATCAAACGAGTAAAAGATAAAAATGAACAATGACAATTGGCACGACAAGGGAGAGAGGACCTACCCCGAGGCTTACAACTCAAGGAGGGGAAAGAGACAGGAGGTGGGGCAGACATGTGTGAGGGGAAGAGTGACAAGTTTAGTGAAGGTTGTAGGCAAGCTGAAGAATGGGTTTTCAGTTACTTTGAATTGGTGAGTAGTAGGGGAGACAGATGTGATTGTGCAGTGAGTTCCAGAGAGTGGGGTGAAGCCGAGAGAAGTCTGAGAACGTGTGTGAGGAGCTGATAAGGGAAAGCAGAGATAAGGTCCAGTGAGGCGGAGATTGCAGTAGGGGAGAACTGAATCTTGGGCAAGATGTATGGAGGAGAGAGGTCATGGAGAGCCTTGTCTACATCATCCTCATTAATGACTTTTTTAGAGGTAACAATCAATCTATCTTATACCCTAAGGGACAGGCTCCCAAAACAAAATTTGAACAAATGAAATCTGAAAATCTTTATCAAGTCATTAATTTGTCTACAAGAATACTAACACAGTCAAAAATTAGAATCCTTTCAAAAGGTGTTTCATATGTGCCCACCACAAGATATAATGCTTTCTCATGGGTGAATGTTATTTATTTATTCATGAGAAAATTAAAATGGCAAAAGTTTTTTAAGTTGAATGAATCTCGGATGCGTAATCAACTAGGAAAAACTAGAGAGAATCTCCCTGATGTTGAGATAGTAGTAGAATTGTTGGATGAAAATGAAAGTAATGAAGGCCCCCATACCAACTTAAAATTAATGAGTACTAGAATGCCAACCCCAATTGAAGCACCGAAGATGGAGATCTTTTTAAAATTAGTGGTAAAGGACTTAGAGAAATTGTCAAAAACAAGAAGAGAATGTAAATCTAATCTAAGTCCAGAGGAAATAAAATCATTACTTACCCTTGAAAAAGACCCCAACGTCATGATTAAACCATCAGACAAGGGGGGAGAATATAGTTTAATGGGACATGATAAATACACTTTAATGTGTAGAAACATCCTCAATGATAGGGAGGGTTGCACCTTATTAACATCAGACCCTACAGAACAATATATGGAAGAACTTGAAAACGTGGTGATAAGGGCAGTAGATGAGGGGCTTGTGATAAAAGCAGAAAGTGGAATTTTAATTACCAAAATATCCACAATTAGCTACCTTCTACTCACTCCTGAAAATCTACAAATAACTATATCCTTTAAAAGGTCATCCCATAGTGTCAGGTATTGAGTCAATTATTGAAAGAGCTGGCATCTATGTGGATAAAATATTACGTAATTTTGTACAGAGTTTGTCATCATATATTCGTGGTACGGCAGATCTGTTATTGAAATTGGATAGTTTAACATTGGATCCAGAGGTAAAACTGGCATCTATAGACGTCAAAGCACTCTATAGCTCCATACCACATAGATGGGGACTAAAATGTATTGAATTCTTTCTAAGTACAAGAAGTATTTCACTCCAAGACCATAATGTCTTCGTGCTACAACTTGTAGAATACATCCTTACGCATCACTACTTTCTCTTCGGACACAACCTATACCACCAGCCCCAGCCTATGCAAACTTCTTCCTGGGCTGGTGGGAAGAAACAGTTGTGTTCGGAGAGAAAGAAACTTCCCATATATTATACTGGGGATGTTTTATAGATGATGTCTTTATATTATGGAAGGGAAATATGGAGGAATTTGATATGTTTATGCTTCAGTTAAACTCTAACGACCTAGGACTATGTTTCACAAGTGAAATCAAAGAGGATCAAATTATGTTCTTAGATTTAAATATCTGTAAAGATTCGGGGGCATGGTTATGGATGGTGACTCATCACAAGAGTACTGCTACTAATGGTCTCTTGAGATAGGAAAGTCACCAAGAGTCTTAAGAGAGAGATCCCAAAGGGTCCATACTTTAGAATTAGATGATATTGTTCAAATATGTCCCATTTTCATCTACAAGAAAGGGATCTAAAAATAGGTTTATAAAGTTAGGGTTACCCGGAAACCAACTCTGAAAAAGACTTTTAGAAGTGCAAATGAAATAGATTGATCCTCAATACTTGATCCTAGAGATAAAAGTAAGAACAAAGAAAATGAGACGGTTCTAAGGATTATAGGGACCTATGATAATCACTCACAACAGGTGAGGGAGATCATAGAGAGGTATTGGGATATCCTCTTATCAGATCAAGATCTAAAACAGTAATACCAGAATGTCCTATGATTACATATAGAAGAGGCAGGTCTATACGAGATAGACTAGTAAGAAGTCACTATATACCATCAAAGAAAGAAGGGACATGGCTGGATCATAGACCCATGTGGATGTACAAGTGTAGTGGCTGTGTGGCATAACCCAATATACACACCACTAAAGGTTTCCAAAACAATCTAACGGGGAAAGAATATGCGATACGAGACATTTAGAATTGTCAAACCGAAAGGGTGGTACGGTATATTTGTGTACATGCACATGTCAGAAACAATATATGGGTAAGACATTAAGACAAATCAAACGAAGAATATGTGACCATATAGAAGATGTCAGAAGTACGGAGAGATACCCAATTGCCAGACATATCTTGGAAATGCATGGAGGAGATTGTTCAGAGTTGAAATTTAATGTTGTTGAACAGATTAGAACCACAATGAGAAAGGGTAACGTGGACAAAAAATTTCTTCAAAAAGAAAGAGAATGGACATATCGTTTAAATATGGTCCAGCCAGGGGCATTAAATGAGACTCTTTATTTTGGATGTTTCATTTGACTCTTTTTGTGCTTGTTTATTAACAACCCACCTGCTTTGAGATTCCTCTGGGAGCCTTCCTGTGGATTTCTGGACAAAATTATCATAACCATAATAATATTAAATTGTGGACAAAATTTGTCGCATGATGAATTTATTTGAATCAATAATTAAACCACAAATTTGGAGGTGTGGCCTCTCTCATTAAAATCAATATCCACCATTCTGTTCCCCTATAAAGAGAAAAAGGTTATTATTGTAATTATTTATTGTAATGAAGGACATATTTAAAGGTATTTGAACAGAGCATCATCAGGAATAAAATATTGATGTGGGCGCATATGATGTAATGTGTTGTCTGAGTACTATCAAACATATTGAATTTGATTACCAGGACTATATTGAAACGTACCAATGTGGCACTTATGTATTTAAAAAATGAAAGTAGTTGCCAGGATACTTAAACTTTAGTGCGATGTCTGATTATTGAAAAATATATGAGATTCAGTTACCAGGGACGTGAAGCGTCTACATATGATAGATTTCTCCTATTCTGAGAGACTTGTGCATGCGCAATGAGAAATAGAAGATACCAAACACGGAGATAATACACTGGAAGTTATACTAATGAAAGCTTGTCCAGGTGAGTTCTAATAGTTGCTGAAAGGAGGGAGGAGCTATAGAATATATAAGGAATGAACTCATAGAGGCAAATTAGTTCACCTCTACATCATGAGTGGAGCACACAAGTCCATTGTGACAACTAATAGCCCATTGTGGCTATATAGGCAAGATTGAACGAGAGAAGATTAGCCATACCCTCCTTACACATTGGATTATGGTCTTTGGATATCCTCTGATGAACCCCTACTGATAATAGAGGGGGCAAATGCGTTGGGATGCAAATAGGCTTTTTGGGATGAAAATAAGGATTTTTATGAAAACTTTTTTTGTAATTTTTAGTGTTGAGCGATTATTATCGACAAAGTTGAAATCGGCAAGGTTTTTATGGTGATTGAAATTTTTAGATCATGCGATAATTAAGGCTAAATCTGTGCATCATCTATTAAGATCGCGCCATTTTCGGCGCTTCCTGTAATTTTGGCAGCCAGCAAATCAGATTACAGAATAGAGCAGGGTGAGATGTGTGTGCGACGTCATGACTGGGATGTGTATGGTTGCGATTGGCTGGAAAAATCACATGACCTCGTTTTACATAGAACAGCGTTTCCTGTTCAGCCTCAGTGTCTCTCAGCGTCTCAGAGCAGAAGGACGTGCGCTCTGCTTGTGTCGAACAGCTCAGCGAAATTATTATATTTCTTCACAGAGAAACCTCTACTATTAGCTGTTATCCTTACAATTTATTTCTATTCGAGATTTGAAGTTTTTATATCGTTAGGTAGAGAATTTTAAAGGAGCATCTACCGCTGTAAAGTCACGGGGGGGGGGGGGCGGAGGGGGGGGACCCCGCGGGCGAACACAGACAAGCTCTATAAAGAATACTGGATAAAGTTCACCAAGACTTAGTGTAGACATTGCAATAGCTTTATTATTAACAGTTTTCTATTGAAATATTTCCTGGATATTGGGCAGCCTGAACTTATAGGATACACATCTTTTCTAGTAACTGCAGGTCTCTTTGTTAGGTGCAAAACTCCACGTTTATTATCAGTATACATTTCAGATAGGTGTTCATTTTCAATTTTGCCCATTCCACCTTTGTTGATATATCCACCTTGTACTTAAATTAGAATCCAGCAAGTCAGCACAGGTTGATAGGTGCCAAAAATACCTTGTAATATCCGAATAAATTTCAGATACGTGTTTTTTTACTTTGGCGCACTACAGCTTTGTTCATTGAGGCACTTTGCACTTAAATGTGAATACTGCAATTTTGTAGTCACCACAGGTGAATTGATAGGTGCCAAAAATACCTTGTATTATCCGAATACATTACAGATACGTGTTTTTTGCACTTTTGCCCAGTCCAGATTTGTTGATAGAGCCACCTTGCAGTTAAATTTGAATCCAGCAATTGTCTAGTTACAACTGGTGAATTGATAGGTGCCAAAAAATATCTTTTATTATCCGAATACATTACAGATACGTGTTTTTTGACTTTCCGCACTACAGCTTTGTTCATTGAGGCACTTGCACTTAAATGTGAATACTGCAATTTTTTAGTCACCAAACAGGTGAATTGAAAGGTGCCAAAAAAATACCTTTTTATTATCCGAATACATTTCAGATACATGTTTTTTCACTTTGGCGCAGGCCAGCTTTGTTGATAGATCTACTTTGCAGTTAAATTTGAATACAGCAATTTTGTAGTCACCACAGGTGAATTGATAGGTGCCAAAAATACCTTTTATTATCCGAATACATTACAGATACGTGTTTTTTGCACTTTTGCCCAGTCCAGATTTGTTGATAGAGCCACCTTGCAGTTAAATTTGAATCCAGCAATTGTGTAGTTACCACTGGTGAATTGATAGGTGCCAAAAAATACCTTTTATTATCCGAATACATTACAGATACGTGTTTTTTGACTTTGGCGCACTACAGCTTTGTTCATTGAAGCAGCTTGCACGTAAATCTTAAAACAGCAATTTTATAGTCACCACAGGTGAATTGAAAGGTGCAAAAAATACATTTTATTATTTGGATACATTTCAGATACGTGTTTTTTGACTTTGGCGCACTACAGCTTTGTTCATTGACGCAGCTTGCACGTAAATCTGAAAACAGCAATTTTATAGTCACCACAGGTGAATTGAAAGGTGCAAAAAATACCGTGTATTATACGAAAACATAACAGTTACGTGTTTTTTGACTTTGGCGCACTACAGCTTTGTTCATTGACGCAGCTTGCACGTAAATCTTAAAACAGCAATTTTATAGTCACCACAGGTGAATTGAAAGGTGCAAAAAATACATTTTATTATCTGAATACATTTCAGATACGTGTTTTTTGACTTTGGCGCACTACAGCTTTGTTCATTGACGCAGCTTGCACGTAAATCTGAAAACAGCAATTTTATAGTCACCACAGGTGAATTGAAAGGTGCAAAAATACCGTGTATTATACGAAAACATAACAGATACGTGTTTTTTGACTTGGCGCACTACAGCTTTGTTCATTGACGCAGCTTGCACGTAAATCTTAAAACAGCAATTTTATAGTCACCACAGGTGAATTGAAAGGTGCAAAAATACCGTGTATTATACGAAAACATAACAGATACGTGTTTTTTGACTTTGGCGCACTACAGCTTTGTTCATTGACGCAGCTTGCACGTAAATCTGAAAACAGCAATTTTATAGTCACCACAGGTGAATTGAAAGGTGCAAAAAATACCGTGTATTATACGAAGACATAACAGATACGTGTTTTTTGACTTTGGCGCACTACAGCTTTGTTCATTGACGCAGCTTGCACGTAAATCTTAAAACAGCAATTTTATAGTCACCACAGGTGAATTGAAAGGTGCAAAAAATACCGTGTATTATACGAAAACATAACAGATACGTGTTTTTTGCACTTTTGCCCAGTCCAGATTTGTTGATAGATCTACTTTGCAGTTATATTTGAATCCAGCAATTTATGTTTGATTAGAGGATTTGAGAATAGCTGTGATTGCCGTCTTTTAATAAGAGACTTTCCAAAACTATTCCATACCTTCTCAAATTTTTTATATTTCTGAACATGGAGCGAAATGCAGGTGGTAAGCGAGCAAAGAGGGGGGTAGGACATGGAGGTAGAGGTACGAGAGAAGGTGCTCCTTCCAGTGCTGGCGACAACACGCATGCCAGCGGATCGTCAGTTGCAGGACCGTCAGGCCTGTCATCACTGGGTCAGGGCCCTGTGAATCTCAGTAACGAACAGCGTCGCCAATCTGTCCTTCAGTGGTTAATGCAACCTGCATCCAGCAGTCTTACCTCCTCGTCCTCCCAGTCACGGCCACAAATGTCGTCATCAGCATCATCAGCATCCATCCAACATGAAGCAGCCCAAATGTCAACTCGTGTACCCACCACTGTGGATAATCCATTGTCTGAAGACCTCTTTGATGACAAAATGCGGTTGGGGTCAGAAGGCATGTTAAAAGATCAAGAGGATGATTTAGTCTGCTCTGACGCCCAGTTACTGATGCCATCAGAGGAGGAGAAGGAAGCCGGTCAATCGGCAAAAATCCCGGGAGGTCGGCAACGCCTTGCAGGCCCTCTTGCTTGTAGCCCGCAGCTTCTGGATGCAGAAAGTCAGGACGACCAAGTCACCTGTGTTGATGATGATGATGATGACGACATTGCGGATCCATTCTGGTCTTTTCCGCAGAATTTGCTTGCGAGCGCTTCATCAGTGGACGAGGAGGAAGACGATGGGGTAGTGTCAATACGGGTCCCGCCACAAAAAGGGAGAGGGCGGTCGCAGAAGTCTGCTGATATGATTCCGCCAGCCACGGTCAGCGCAAACTCCGCTCCTCGCTTATCGCAGTCAAAAAGGTCCAGGACCTCTCAAGCCTGGGCCTTCTTTGAGCAATCCTCTGATTCACCCAGCGATGTCATATGCCGCCTTTGCCGTAAACGCATAAGTAGAGGCAAGAACCTTAAGTGGTTAACCACCACCAACATGTTGTCTAGTCACATGCAGCGAATGCAGGAGTTGAAATGGAGGGCACACTTGGCCAATCAAGGCCCGACCGACGCCGGGCCTCCCCCCACTGTCACACCCGCGGGCTTCGCCTCCGCCTCCTCCGCCACCACCAAGCGTTCCGCAGCTGCCCATGTTATCAGAGTCATGATCAGGGATCAGCCTCCGCTTCAGCCTCCACCGTCGCCCAAGTACCACCAGCACCACCAGAGACCCATCCTACCCCTTCTCCTTCCGCCAGTTTGACGACCTGCACGCCGTACAGCGGCCAGTCTAGCAGCCAGCCTTCTGTCTTCCAGGTTTGGGAGCAGAAGAAACACTTTAACCCAAACCATCCCAAAGCCAAAAGCCTGAATGTCGGCATTGCCAGGCTTTTGGCCTTGGAAATGTTGCCTTTCCGTCTGGTGGACACAGATGGGTTCCGCCATGTCATGGCCCTTGCCTGCCCCCAATACCAGATGCCGAGCAGGCATTTCTTTGCCAGAAAAGCCGTCCCTGCCCTGGCCAGCCACGTGTCATCTAAAATTTCAAGCGCGTTGTCTGCATCTGTGGCCGGAAAAGTCCATCTGACCACCGACACATGGACTAGTAAGCACGGCTAAGGCCGCTATATCTCTGTGACAGCTCACTGGGTGAGCTGGGTGGATGTCTCTGGGGGTGACGGTGGCTCTCAGGCTCGGCGCACGCTCTTCAAAACCGCAGGGATGGTGCAGGGCTCTTTCCCCCAAGGTCCTCTGGTGGCATCACGTGCCCAGAGAAACCAAGCCGTTTTGAAATTAATCTGTCTTGGAGACCGTCCCCACACAGGTCAGGAGCTGTGGACGGCTCTCTGCAACGAGACCGAGCGCTGGCTGGGTGACAAGAACCTTGTGCCAGGCAAGGTGGTATGCGATAAAGGGCGAAATCTGCTGGCCGCCCTTAAGATCGGTAGGCTGGAGCACATCCCTTGCCTGGCACATGTCATGAACCTGGTCGTCCAGAAATTTCTAAAGAGCTACCGGGTCTGGACTGCCTGCTGAAGAAGGCTCGAGGTCTGAGTTCGCACTTCCGCCGTTCGCACCCTGCTTCGTCCCGCCTGGCTGCGTTGCAGCGTCAGCTCGGCCTCCCCGTCAACTGTCTCATTGTTGACGTAGCAACACGCTGGAGTTCCACCCTCCACATGCTCCAGCGATTGTGGCAGCAGCGCAACGCCATTACGCAGTACGAAGTGACACATGGTCTGACAAAGCAGCGGTGCGGACCTCGGGGTGTTGAGCCACGAGAGTGGAGGCAGGTGAAAGAGCTCTGCACCATCCTTGCCAGTTTTGAAGAAGCCACAAAAATGGTCAGTGCGGACAATGCCCTTGTCAGCATGAGCATTGTGGTGATCTTTGTTCTGGAACGATCGTTGGACACTCTGAAACAACAGGGCCGCCGCGACAGAGGAGGTGACGGAACACTGATGCGGACACGGACGCCTTTCTCTCCGTCAAAATCCACAAGGCCCGACTGTTTCACATTTATCGGGTCTTTCATTAGGCCAGTGGTTTGGCTCAAGGGTTCCGAGCTAGCTGCAAGGTGGCGCATCATCTCAGGCAAGGTCAAGGCTGGTGTGTGTTGAAGCATGCTGTGCCGGAGGCAGCGGGAGGAGGAGGGAGGAGGAGGTATCCTAGACACCGTTGTTAACGACGTCCCTGCTTGGAAAGGAGGTTGGCCGCGAATTTGAGGCGGAGAGGAGGAAGATGAGGAAGTTCAGTTTGTGTAGTGCCCCCTCGACCCAGAGGCTTGGAGAAATCAAGGCTTCCATCTGCTCACATGAGGTGCTTGGATGCTCCATTTCCTCC
Organism: Phyllomedusa bahiana; assembly: GCA_025379985.1. Classification (NCBI taxonomy): domain Eukaryota; kingdom Metazoa; phylum Chordata; class Amphibia; order Anura; family Hylidae; genus Phyllomedusa; species Phyllomedusa bahiana. The sequence goes on along the minus strand of JAODAL010020359.1, from coordinate 6,585 downwards.
AACTGATCCTCGCATTAAGGCCATCAAAATGAAAAAGTTACTGGGGGGCCCACCCTCCTGGATCCCGGTAAAAAAAAACTCGCATTTTCCTTCCCCCACCCAATAGGAGTAAAAATGCGGGAAATGGAGACCTTGCTGATTGATCCTAAATCTGGGGACTTCTTCAAATTAAAGGTGGAACAACCCAGCGAGGACAGCAGTAGAGTGAAAACCCCTTTTTAGCGGCAGCAGAGCAGGCAAGGTGGCGAACCCTAAGGGGTGACCTTTGGGAAATTTTTTTTACCCCTCCCCAAACGATGAATCCCAGGGCACAAAAACCCGAGACAGTTAGATCATGGTGCCGGATTTTCGCGTCTCAACACCGTGTTTTTTATGTGTTCGGCCCAATAGATTTTCTGGGTACCCAAAAATGGAGAAGGCCCGAGCTGGCTCGCCAGCAATAGAGGTTTTGTCCTGCCCAGAGCCAGCGTCAATCTGGCGGCCTTAGCAAGGGGGAGTATTAAGAAAAAACGATCCGGCTTTCCACAGTAATGTGGATCGTTTGACTTTATCAAGATGAATCAGGCATGGATTCTTGATGTGTTGGGCCCCAAATTTTGAGGGGGTCACCGATTATTGTGGGTCTATTCCTTTTCCTCCCCAAACAAAAATTTGGTCCTTTTGAAAAACTTTTTTTTAAATGATCATTTCTTACTGAATTTTTATTCTCAGTTCCCAACATTTCATTTTGCTGGTTTTGTTTTGGGAGGGCTGTAAAAGACACCAAGGTTTCATGACAAAAAACCATATTCCATTTAACTTCACTTCTTCTTTAGATTTTTCGCATTGTCAATGGTTTTGGCGGTCATGTTGACATCACAATTTTTTACAGTGGCTTGAGATGTCATATTATAATTTTTTGGGTCATGTTGCTGTGAGATAAAGCTATAATTATGGTCATTTGTGAACAGAACAAAGTGGCTTATTAAGTGGTATTTATCTCCCCATCACTATTTTTAACAGTGGCTGAGAAGTATATTTATATTTTTTGGGGTCATGTTGCTGTGTGATAAGCTATTAATCATGAATCCTTTGGAAAAGAAAAATGTGGATTTCTAAAGTGGCACATTTCTCCCTCAAATTTTTAACAGTGGCCTGAGAAGTCTTATCTTTTATAATTTTTAGGGTCATGCGGCTTTGAAATGCAGCAATACTACAGTCTCCTATTCTAAAAAATGTTAGTTTTATAATAGACATTTGTTCTTCACAATTGTCAAAAGGGTGCTCATGGGTCATGTTTGAATTTTTGGGGGCTATTTGGTGTGACATGCAGCTAATACTACAGGTCCTATCTAAAAAATGTGTGTTTCTAAAAGACATTTTGTTCTTCACAATTGTCAAGAGTGGCTCAAGGGTGATGGTGCTGTCAGAAAACAGGAATAGGTAGATTAGATCTCTGTTAATGGGACACATATTGGCAAAAATGACTTGTTTTTGCAATGGACTCTTTAACATAGCTATTCAATCCCTGTATTGGACAACCACAATATAATATATTAAAAAAAAGAGGAAACAAAGACATGGTGGGATTCCATCTATTTTAAAAAATGTGTTTTCTAGAATTAACTACTAAAACTTGATGTACAAAATAGCTGTTAAAAAAATTCCTCTGAAATTGTACAAGGGAGGTTACAGGAAAACTTGACCAGATGTAGGTTATTCAGAAGACATGGAGTTTGGAGACGGACAGAGAAAAAGTACAGAGATCATTTCTTCCAGAACGTGAGTAAAATGAGAAAAGAATGCCAAGAAAAAGGGCACCTGGGTGTAACAGGAGCGTAAACCACAGTATTTCCAAGTGGAAGCTAATTGGTCCGCACTCATTACGGAGGGGCAAGCGCTTCCCAGGTCTTGGACTGTGTTACTGAGGCAGGCTGAGTCTCAAAATTCCGCTTCCGCACTTGGCTTCAGCAGGACAGTTTTTCGTCTGCTGCGTCATCAGGGCATTTTATCCTGCGTGATAATAGATGGACGGACGCCAGCCTGGGGTCCTCACGCACCCACTGTAACTCCGGCCGGGTCATGCTTGGTGGCACAGGTCAGGTATAGTCAATGGTCCAGTTCAACTTAAAATGGGTGGTTGAATGACCTCCTTTTCCCGGCAAATGTTTTATTCTGGGGTCAGACAGGTTTAATGGTCATACTTCGGATCCAGGACAGGTATAGTCCAATAGTCCCGTTCAATCTAAAATGGTGGTTGAAAGACTCCATTTTTCCGGCACTTTTTTAATCTGTGTGTTCACGACAGGTTTAAGGGTCATGACTGCGGTCCAGGAAAGGGTTTGTCAATGTCCAGTTCAAACTAAAATGGTGGTGAAAGACTCTTTTTCCGGCACTTTTTATTCTGTGGGTATGCAGGTTTTTTAGGGTCATGCTGCGTTCCAGGACAGTGAGATTCATTGTCCATTTCCAGTTAAAAATGATGGTTTCAAATTAATACTTGCCTTCTGTCACTTTTTAATTGTGGGTGATGCAGGTTTAAGGGTTCATGCTGTGGTACAAGACAGGGATAGTGAATGGCTGTGTGACTTTTTTTCTGTGGCTTTTATAGCACTATGTGGTGTGCCTAAGATGTAGCAGGTATCCATTTGAGTGTTGTGGCTGTTAATTCCAGCTTCTCAGCCCTGTTTGGTGTAAAGAATGAAGGTGTTATTGCTCTCCATAGACTTTAATGTTCATCGGAGATGAATGTTTCGGACTATCGAAAAACCTTATCGATGATGGCCGACTATCGACTATCGCCCGATGTCGATAGCCAACGTAATCGCTCAACACTAGTTATATAGTGTCCCCCTACTCCCCTTTCTTTTGATTTGCAGCATGCATTTTTATACAGACTATGGGCGACATTAGGGATGAGCGAATCGATTCTACTGACATGGAATTCGTTTAGAACCTCAGGGAAAATTCGATTCTGAATGAAGACCTTCATGCCTATTCACGGAGTTAAACAGAAGCATAAATGGCGGCAGACATGGATGTACATGAGGGCAGAGACTATGGGAGGAAGAAAGGAACATCCTCAATGACATGTGCAGACATGCAGCCAATCAGCAGCCATCCAGCTTCTGTGATGTCACAGTCCTATAAATACTGCAGCCATCTTAAATTATGCCACTTCTTACTTTGTCTCCTATGCAGAAGCACCTGGCTGCAGCAGCACTCTGTGCAAAATACTTCCGATTTGTGAGCTGTGGGATATTGCAATTTGTGCCCAAGAGTTAATTTATCCTCTGTTTGTGGAGTATTCTGAGTCAAATCCAGGGTTGTTGTATTTTATGCTCCATACATGCCTTAAATCCATCATGTTCATTCTGAAGAGTATTTTATTTTGTTCCCAAGAGTTAATTTATCCTTTGTTTGTGGGGTATTCTGAATCAAATTCAGGGTGTGTGTGCTTCTGCCCCATACACACCTGAAATCCATCATGTTCATTCTGTAGGGTATTTTATTTTGTGCCCAAGAGTTAATTTATGACATAGCTGGAGTTGGAAGCAGCAATTCAGCATGCAGATAAGGACGACCTGAGTGGTGAGTGTGGCAGCTGAATCAGAAGGTTACATAATGGCTCAGTGAAGATTGGGAGGGGGGGTGGTTGGCAATACAAGTCCCTGGTAAAGCTGGTGGGTGGTAGAAGGAGCAGCTGGCAGCAGATGTGTGGCAGCAGGCAGATGGCAAGCCCTTACTCACTGGGAGGGGTGAAGAAAGCTGCTCATCAATAACTCCAGACTCAGGTTGCTGCTGATGGAGCTGATACTGCTCCTATCCTCCCCACCCCTCCACAGCAGCCGTGGCAGTGGTACATGAGCACTGAGGAACCCCCCGGTCAGACCTGCTAGAGAATGGACAATGGCACAGATAGCAAGCTGCCAGCTGACTACATAGGACATCTCTATAGTACTTGAGTTTGTCCTCCCTCTCGGCAGATAAAAAGGCCCCCATTTTGGACCAATAAGGTGGAGAGCCAGAAGTAAACCCTCTGCCAGATGGTAACTATTCGGCTGTCACTACTAGAGATGGGTGAATTGATTCTAACGAAGTGGAAATCGTTTAGAATTTCAGGAAAACTTCGGTTTCTGACGAAGTCGAAGTTTGGTGGGGACTTCGGGTGAACGAAGTGTGCTTTTGATTGATAAAATGGGCTGCTGAGCACATGGCGCGTTAAATGGGGCAAAGAACTCTGTGAGAAGAGAAGGGCATAGCCTTGCATGACCTGTGCAGAGATGAAGCCAATCAGAGACCGGCGGGATTCTGTACGTCACCGCACTATATAAGTCGTGTGCGAACGTGGGAGCTCATTTACCGTCTCACTGTACCTGATTAGGGAAAGGTGTTGCCGCGGCTGCTTGTTATAGCTCTTACTGAAGAAATGATTTTTGAAACAGCGATATTTTTGGCGGGGTGTCCTCAGCTTGTCTCCAGAGACTGCTTCTCTTAACGTTCTATTTATGATTTTGTGGGGGTATTGGATCTGAAGTCCAGTGTGTGGCCAGTGCAGCTGCATATACATTTTAATGCTATCTGCTCACAGCACATTGAATATCCAAGGGGGATCTAAGCTGTTCTGTTGTATTCATTTAAAAAGAAAAGAACTAGTGTTTTTACAATACAAATACCACACTTTATGTTTGGCATGCTCATTCTTTTGCACAATTTACATCCAGGAGTTTAGATAAGCGGTTGTTTGCTGTTGTGGTCACTAAAAGAAATGAAACCGTCTTTTTCACCGCCAAAAAACAAATTTTTCTTGTAGCTTAATTCATACCGAAGGTTAATTAAAAATTTTTTTCTTGTTGTGTAGCATAAAAAACACGCCATGGTAACATGCTACAAAGCTAGTAGTTTGAGGGTTGCTCAATTGTTTGGGCCAATTTTACATTCCAGGGGTTATTTAAGCGTTGTTTTGCTGCTGAGGTGACTAAAATAAACCGTCTTCACCGCAAAAAATACATTTTTCTGTAGCAATTATTCACAAGCGAAGTTAATTACAATTTTTTCTCTTGTTGTGTAGCGTTTAAAAAACAAGCCATTATTAAAACACATACAAAGCTAAGTAGTTTGTGGTTGCTCAATTTGTTTGGCCAAATTATTTTACATCCAGGGGTTAATTAAGTGTTGTTTTTTACTGTGGTGACTAAAAGAAACCGTCTTTCACCGCCAAAAAAAAAAATAATTTTTTCCTGAAGATAATTCACAGCGAAAGGTAATTACAATTTTTTCTCATGGTGAGTAGCGTAATTAACAAGCACTGTAAACACGCTACAAAGCTCAGTAGTTTGTGGTTGCTCTATTGTTTGGAGCAATTTACATCCAAGGGTTAAATTAAGCGTTGTTTTGCTGCTGTGTGATAAAATAAACCGTCTTTTTCACGCCAAAAAAATACTTGTTCCTGTAAGGGGGGGGGGGGGCATTTAATTCACAAGCGAAGGTTAAATACATTTTTTCTATTGTTGTGTAGCGGTAAAATACACACCATTGTAACACGGCTACAAAGCTGGTAGTTTGTGGCTGCCCTCAATTTTTGCGAATTTACATCCAAGGGTTAGACTAAGTATTTTTCTGCAGTTTGTACTCAGTAAAAGAAACTTTTTCTTTTTCACCGCCACAGAGGAAATTCTGTAGTCATAATTCATATCCGAAGGTTAATTAAGCTGTTTGTGCTTTTTCATTTCGTAAAATACACAGGTTTTTAAACGGCAATACAAGTTCAATTTTTCCTGGGCCCATTTGTGGAGTGCCAATTTATATCCAGGGTTACCCAAGCTTGTTTACTGGGTTCATTTGGAGTCAAAATACAGGGTTGGTGTATGTATCATGTACAGATATCTTCATCAAAAGAGTCTGTACATTTTAGAACAAAACGTATGTAGACAGAAGAGGTGGCAGGCTCATTCTCCTCGGAGTGGCAAGTGGCACAAAACAATTCCATGGAGCAGGCCAAGGTCGCAGCACAGCAAGCGGGACGTCGCAGCAGGAGTACTCGGTGAGCCCACAACTGCGCTGTCCATCTAGCGGCGTTGTGCTGACTAGCAACCCAGGGTTCTTGATTGGTTTGATAGGTCATCCACTTCCTACCAGATGACATCTGACAACCCCAGCCATAGGAGTCGAGGGGGAACGTCGACACAAACCCTTAGTTGGCATGGCCCAAGCGAGCGGGGTCAGAGGGCCCGCCCTTTCCTCAACCGCCTCTTGTCCCACTCCGGTTCCCTCAGCCAGAGATTACTATGTGGTCTGGGGCTCGGACGACGGCGCCAATATTATGCGAGGTTGGAAACAAATTTGAGGGGAGGGCAGTCAGCAGCTACTTGGCAAGCATAAGAATCGTGGCAAATATCCCCTGCTTCTTTGCAGTAGGCAGCAAAAGAATAGATGTGGGGTGGCATGGATGGTTCATGTTGTGAGGGGTCAGCTCTGAAACCAAGACCGGTGATGAGGACAGCAGTGAAGATGAAACACAAATGATGATGATGTAAGCCGACCGCACTTGGGGCAGGGTGAAGCAAGGGCTTCATCATCGTCAGGAGAAGAGAGAGGGCGGTCAGC